>VJOZ01079761.1:3228-37777 GCA_009801055.1 Stichopus horrens | reverse complement strand
GCACATGTTAAAACAACCACAGCCGTATATATCTGCCATATTTCATCATTGTATCAGCTCAGCTAAGGAACAATAGATGTCAAATGGGCCTCAAGCCAGGATTCCCATGAACATTAGACATTTGCTCCTTTCAAATTTGACCAATGAGTAACTCTTGGTTTAAAGGGACTATGATCATATAAAGAGAGATTTAGTGCAAGTACTAGTGTATTTCAGCATTACAATGTAACAAAAACTCAGCAGGTCTAATTATTTACGAACAATTCACTGCAAATCTCAGGAGCAAAATACTTGTTCTCCCTACCTACTACGACAAACTGAGTAACACACCTCCTAAAGCACTGTCCAAGTGTCCAGCTTATGTGTAAGGGATGAAACTGGGAGTGCAGTTTGAGTGATATAAATCAAATGATTTGCATCTACTGTACATGCACCAGGACTTGGAGCAGATTGAAAGTTGTTGTTATGTAATTTCATATTATTAGTGGACTTTATGAGAATATTTTGAATATTGCCTGGCCTACAGGTACTCTTTTAAGTCTCACTTCCTGTCTACAGAGTGGAAATTAAGAAACTGTTCTAGATGATTACACAAACATATAATTGTGCAAATTTTCCTTCAGTTTTCACTTTCTTTATTAAGACTTCTGAGGTTGGAATAGTTGAAAGTTGAATTAAGCTTCCCCAAATTTTAAAAGACGTAAAATGCAGAACTAAAGCACATGACCAAAAGAGACATTTTGGCAGGCAACACTGAACACACCCATGCTTTTACCTTAATCATAAATTTGATAGGAAACACTATTTTGGGCTTCAGTTAAAGCAACACAAATGAAACAAGAGAATCATGCATGATGTTTGGCAAAGAAAATTGTTGGTAATAAACAGTTACGTTCACACAAAATGTATCAAACATGATGAAGAAGAATAAGAAGATCTATGAAATGCTGTTTGCACAGCCAACGATGTTAAAACCCAGTTCTGAGATTGCTCACCTGGATCCAAAGTTGAAAAAAAGTCAATTGTAGAGTGTGATAAAATTCATGTACATAACCTAAGAACACTCCATTGTCATATCCACGCACATGATGTTATATTAATGGTAAAGAAAAATGTACTATTCAATCTAAAATTCTAAATTAAGTTGCCAAACGGGAGGTTTTTTTTTTTTTGTGTGTGTATAAAGTACCAGACCCACTTGGGACTTAGGGTACATAGTACAGATTTTGGACTTGGTGCAAACACTGCTTATAGAAATTTCAAGACAAATGGATTTAATTGAAAGGGGAACAAAAAAGGTCAAAGGTTACTTACATCCTCTTCCTCCAAATACCAAATGTGTGAACAAATCAAACATTTCCTCCTGCAAGGACAAAATCAAATTAAAATGTTTTAATACAGTAGAAGAAACTCTAACAACGGACATTGCTTTTGAAACCAACATTGTACAAGAGGAGCTCAATACATGGTTCAAACTTTTCTCAACAGTACTGTACTAAACATGCCTCCTTAATACTGAAGTCTGAAAAGTGAAAAGGACGTATGAGTACATCAAAATGTAACTCTTGAAACATTGGTCAGATAAACAGAATTTCTTCAGGTCAGCTGGCAATACTGTAGCTTACAATGTCTTCACAACAGAAGGCAGTGTAAACACATGTACAAAGATATCTTCAGAATCACATGGACTTCAAACACGAGCAGCTTCAATTGTAAAGTTGTTGGAATTTGAGAGTTTGTACAGGCCAAACATCACAGCATATACTGAAAACATTTCCAGGACAAACAAGCTCTTCAAAACAAATCACAGAAAATTAATTGACTAACCCAATTTTACCGTATTAACATAAAGCATTTGCTGATCTGAAAAAATTCTACTAGACTCTTTTGTTCAATTTCCTTTTGTCTGTCTTTGTGTGTGTTTAAATTTTAATACCATGTTACAGTTAACAAGAATAAAGGTAAGACTTGCATAGTGTCGAGATTTGCTTCCATCTCAACTTGTCCAACCCTGTTTAGTATAGGCTGTTTTATTAAACAGATTGTGAATACTACAGGATACACTTGCTAGCAAGCAAAACTCAACAGTAAGGGACAATTTAAAGCTTGACAGATTCTCGAAGTAAATACCGCCAGAGAAATACTACCGACAATGTTGAAATGAGAAAAATTCCCTGATCCTAGAGAGCTATGTGAACGATACAGATTCCAAACCACTAGAAATGTATTTCTTCTATGATTTTCTTTTTATTGATTTAATACTACTGTACAGACCCAAACTGTGAGGCCTCACCTGTGATGAGGGGCCAGAGCTGATTATTACTGAGCACTCAATATATTCAGTGTGGAAAGTAAGTCAAGATGGTCGGCACATTGTATTTGCTTAGAACTTTTTTGTTTCTTGGTGACTGTTTTGTAATTGACTCTAACTTCCATCAACCAAAGGACAGGAAACAGTACAGCAGCATTGAAGGCCAAGACCCTTTTGACAATTTTAACTTGGATACCAAGTGTGAAGTAGGGGGACATCTTGCCCACCAGTATGTGACCACAACCGAAACCCAACTTGCAAATATGTTAAAGCACTGGACCAAGGCCTGATCTCACCCTGTAACTGGATCTAACTTCTCTACAATAAGTACAGCTACATGCTGGCTGCATAACTTACAGACATATGTAATACCCCTGGTACTTAGTTACCATAATGATGTCTAAGTGTAAGAGTAAGGTATTATTGTACACTTAGGTTTATCAGACTTGGCAAAACGGCAAAAAGTTTGTATACAGAAAGGTTGGATCATCAGAACTTCACAAACTTAACAATCAGTTGTGGTCTTCATGTAATGATTTATCTGGTGAATATCACAATAGAATCACACCAACACAATAGAACCCATGAAAGTATCACCATGGCAACAACCACAAGGGCAAGGCACATCAACTTCACTTTCATCAATTGCTAATTTGTGGCCACACTTAAGCAGCTTTACCTTAACAGTTCCAACTTAAGTTAGTTGGTAAAGAAACTCTAAGTATAGTCATAATTGTTCAGACTTCCTGTTTATCTTCAATGCCTTCACACTGCTCACCTGAACCTGTGTCTTTAGCAACAACAAACTTTACTGTCCAAGTTTTGCAATGCCTTTGCCAGTGCTTAAAAGCTATATTACACTCTACTTTAACCACTTTTGCATACTTTTTGGAGTTAACCACAATTTGAACCCATCCCCACACACAAAAAAAGAAAAAGATGTGCACACACACGTGGCACATGAGAAACTACCTAACAGGCAAGGTATGGTAGATTTAAGTTCTTTCCATATCTATGGACAATGAAAAACCTTGTAGAAGCCATGAAGAAGAAAAATTATACTATCTTGAATGACTAGTTCAATATGTAACTTATGGAAACTTGAACAGAAAGTAACAATTATGTTTTAAAACTGTTTTAAGTGAAAAGGAAAAAAAAACCACTACTTACAAAGCTCAATTCTACATCATCTTCCTCATCCTGTGTGGTGAGGCGTTTGTAAGCAGATGATATCTCTTGGAATTTCTGTCAAAACAGAGTAAACACCAATGGTAATAATAAAGAACATAATATCACCAAAAAATTGTGATGATGGGTAGGAAAGATAGTGTTAGGTAGGGACCTGGGTATGAAGTTTATTCACACAGTCCCATCTGACTGGTGATGTACCTTTCATGTTAAAGATAAAAAGCACTGAAATGGAGGAGGACAAAGAAAGTCAAGTCTTTAATCTTACATCCACATTCAATCACCTTTGAACTCACCCATTCCCCCAACCCCTCTTCCACAATCCCCAAGCCTCAACCCCTCTTAGCACCTAGACCTTCTCCCTCCAACTTCACCACCAGAGAATTGAAAAGATTGAAACTAAAGAAATCAGATTACCAAGGTAATTATGGAGGTTATTACTTCAAGACTTTATCTACGAGGTCAGGACTGCAACTCTGAATGATACAAAGGGACATCAGGGACAGGTCTCTGGAATTATCAGGAGCTTTGTGACAGACAACAACATTAATGGTCCACCTTGTACAACTACAATATGTTCGTCTTTTCATTGTGTTTCTAATTCTCTTTTTCTCAGAAATTTGAAACATAATTTTTCCATGCAGTTACAGGAGTGTTTTAGTCACATTTGCTCCGCTTTAATCACATGCTTTTAAGGGCAAATACATCTTTGCAGGAAACAAGATGTAGCAAGCTGCAAGAAAACAACGACTTTGGTGCCTGCAATTTTAGTATCCTCTTTAAGTCTCTTTACAAAAACGAAGGACTGACCAGCAGTTTTTGCATTTCCTCTGGGTTCTCTTTTTACAGGAATACATTGTAAATTACATAAATTACCAAAATTTATGAGAACAATGAATTGAGGGCTGATTGCATGAGCATACATGCACGTTCTCTTCATGCTGTACAGGGCTCGAAAGTTGGGTGTCCAGCGGCACCCTATCTGACGATCAGGGCCTTTAAAATCAACAAATTGTACAAATGTATGACCAAATGGACACCCATGATTTGCAGTCTAAATAGTGGTAAGATATCCAGACTATGACAGTATGAGTATTTCATCAGGCTGCATACCACTGAAATGAAGTCTTCAAAACCTCTTAAAGCTACCAGTCACGAGGAAAAGGAACATGAGTAAGTATCCATCCACCCGAAAATAAAGTGTTTTCAGATGATATATTCTGCCACATGATGAAAATTAGTGTATAATATGACACTGTGGTAGTTGACAGTTTAGTTTTAATTCAACTGAAGGGAGCTTGTCCTAATGAACCCCCTATCATCTAAGCATATTTTCTGCGGTTATTGTATGTGTCAGGCATGCTTCAAGCTCAAGTGAATACACTGGATGAGACTCTGAAGATAAGGCAAGTTGGGATAGATTCTTCTCTGGTATCACACCAGGCATCTTAGTAAGGAGGATTAACTGCCCTTTCACAGAGGCTTAGATGAAGATGGATTATCACCAATAAATGAAAAGAAAGGGAACAATGGTCACTTTGAGTTGTATATGTTGCAACTTGCTCACTCATAGGCTACGTAACCTTAAATGCCAAAAACAACATACAATCTTTTAAAACAAAGTGTCAGAGAATTGTTTTCATCCCTCTACAACTGCTTTGAAATAATCCCAAATACAGAGTGATAAAAGTCAATCAAGTTTTAACTTCTGATGCTCATTTCTTTTCTAACTTCATTTGCTCATGCTCTCGATCAAGGATCTAAACTTAAGTATCACCGAGGAGGTTCTAAGGAGAACCTCCTTGGTAGCACTGCATGTTTTTGATACACCAGTGAGACATGCTTTGCTGCGTTTTCACTATGTAGGTGCTTATTGATAGGAACTATCAATTTTAAAGTATTCTGTTTTTTACTGTTCACGCTGTATGCTATTTCTGTAGCTATTCCAAGCAGTTACTGCCGTTTACAATCATTAAATGATTTATTCCGTCCATGAACAAACTTGCAAGTACATTTAAAAATAAATAAAACCCTAAGATCATACACAATCTTATCCATCTGGTTTTGGCTTAACAATATAGATTGGACATTTTTGTTCATTTGGATCAGGCAATGGAGATGCTGGTGTGGAAGAGGGAGACTCAGAGGCAGGGTGAATCATCCTGGAATAGATCCACAGAGACTGGTTGCACATTGTCATGCAAATTGCAAACTAAAGATAGTACCTTTGTGACTAACAATATGATAACTTTATGACGATCCTGCAATGACTCAAATAGTGCCCACAAAATGATGATACCATGAACAGGTGAAATGCTAACAAACAAAGGCATCGTATGATTCTTGCACAGGGACAATGGCAAATACACTGTACTGCTTGCATGGCTGCTCTGAAAGTAGACACGTCACACGTTAAAAAGGTTGCTGTACTGTACTGCAGATCTATGCATATGCATTTTTTTTTTTTTGCCCATCGTTCATTTCAGACAGAATTTAACAAATTAAGCTAAAAGAGACCATGGCGAATAGGAATAGAGCTACTGAGACTACAATATATTCTATACATTTGTCTGTACATTCTGTACCAGTCAAGTGCAGTATTACTGTAGTTAGTGGTTCAGCCTCGCAACCTGAAGTAAACATTTTCATAAATATTGTCTACATTCTTAACTCCATCCCTCCTCCACCTCTCTCCCTTTCAAAGAGGGACAAGTACAATGAACGACAACATTCTACGACAATATCTACCAAATCAATTCACAATCTTAACTCCAAAAGCCACACTAAGTGTAATAAACACGTTTTGTTCTTCAGCACTGATTTTTACTGTAACTTGGTGTCCAAATTTACAGGAAAGAGAACATCCTTTTCTTCTAAAACATCAGCAAAACAAGAGTGAGTACATCCTACTGTACCAATACCTACTTCAGATGCAGGATTTCCTTGCAAATGCATAGGTGAACTTAAACAGGGCGTAGTTGAATCAGTGCTGTGCTACAGATGGAAGTATGATGACGAAGGACCTTTCCTTCAAGATTGTGCTCATTCCCTTTGATTTCTATAGTTTCATTCCAGTACAACACCTTTAATAATGCTGTGATCAAAGTGGACATTGCTGGTCACACAATAACCACTTATCATGAGTATGTATGTTACAATTCTTTCAAATGATTGATTCAGTGATGTTCTATCATCCACAAAAATTGAAATTGGTGCCTCATTGCAAACAGCAATGACATTCATGTGAATTGTGAGATCATGTTAGAAGCAGGTGAAGCATGCTTTTACTGGTTTCATGTTTTGTTTCCTTCTGAGCACTTTTCCAAACGACTCGGTATTGTCCTCCAAAATCTGATGGCTTTGCGTCCTGATGTCAATCAGCAGTTCAATAATGATATATGAAAAAAATGTGCACATTTAGGGCACAGATACTTTGGTCTTAATGAGAACTACATTCACCTTGGACATGAACTATAAACACTAGAGTGCAAATTACTTTACTTTTCATCTGCAACTGCCCTCCATGTTCAGTCTCAATTGTCAGAGCAGGGAGATTGACTTCTTACATTGCTTCACTCATCCCCATGCACACAACCTCTGGGCTCTCTTCTAAGCCACATGACTTATGGTATTTGAATTTTACCACTGACTCCATTCTAAGTGCTGTTCCAAAAGGACTGCAGTACCACCACCAACCTTCTCTTCAAAATTTGAAGTGACATTTCAAAGAGTGCTGTTTTAAAACTAGTGCTTTTCGAGAGTGGAGTTGAACTGGAAAAGCGGAGTGGTAACTGCCTTGTGAATACACCTGTTGGTGTTTTGGTCAACAGTAAGGTTTAGGCAATCTTACCTTTGTTGCGAGTTCCGAGTTATCATGCTTATCGGGGTGCCATTGCAGGGCTAGTTTCTTGTAGGCAGAACGGATCTCTTCAGCAGACGCACCTGCAAATATAGTTAAGTTAAGATACTAGTAATGCAGATGCCTGTACATAAATACAAACAAGTTTATGAATTTCAAAGTTTGCAACCTTCAACTAGTAAGGATGAACTGAATGACACTTGTGTACAGCATATTTTGTTCAGAAAATAGGCATACAGCTTACGACATAGAACTTAGTGTAACAGCACTTAATTAATTTTTAGATTTCTTAAAGTAATGACTGATAATATCTTGGTACATTTTAGGGACCAATGGTCAGGTTCTTTAGCCCCCCAAAAGAGACCATAAGAAACTCTCAAATTCGAGAAAAAGGATCGCTCTGTTATCTGCCACTGATATTGCACCACTGTAAAATTCTAAATTCTAAAGGTCTTCTTAAAAATATATTTAAAAGCTCTGAAGACTTTGAATATTTCTCAAAACTGTATGCAGAATGTATGTGTAGTCATTTTCAAAATAATCCTTTCATTATAAGTCACTGATACTGCCACCGTGACATAATGGAAGATCTACTTCAAAATTGACCAGGCTTTTCGGCAGTAACTTTGGTTGCATTTTCAGTGCAGTCAGTATGGTGCATCATAAAAAGAGCTCGAGATAGAAATTTCAGTTCACTAATTATATATCTTTATTTCAGGCAGGGATTAATTTGTTTGATGTCTAAAAATTCTCCAGGGTTAAAAACTTTGTCCAAACAGAATAAAGTCCTGTACCTTAAAATGGCAACCAGAAGAAGACATACAGGGCAGTATAAGGGACAACACACATGATATTAGCCTTCATACTGGGCCTATTTTGAGAGGATATATCCTTCAATGAGCAGCAGTAACTACAGAATGCAGGGCCACTGTATGGTTTTATCTAATAGTGTTTACATCAATTGAAAAACTTGGAATCAATTAATTTCTTCTCATTCCCATCGGGTACCTGGGTATGCAACCAAAATGGCGATTTTATTGTTAACATTAGTATGTCCACAGTACCGTACATATTTGTGCGGAGGAATCTCACTAATATAGTACATGCAGCTATGCATAAATACAGTAGGACCACAGATTTTTCTTTTAGAAAATTCCATTTTGAGCTTTTAGCTGTGTATACTGTAGTAGGTGAAATTTGACAATCTGACACAGTGTATTCACTGTTTACACAGCAGTTGTGTAGTTTTTCACCTTATGAAAGAATCTGGTGATAATTTCTGATCTGGGTAATTAATTCCATGCAGGTTACGCATGAACACACTAACATCTAAGCATCCAAATGCACGGATGTGACTTCGAAATCTCAATGTGTTGTATTCCAAATACAATCACTTCCTGGGTGTGCTTGCATAAGAAATTTGAGAACAACACATCATTGACCAGAACACGGAGATCCTTGATAGAAATAGTTTTACCTGTGGAACTTCTTGTACTTTCTTTATGTCTGCTGCAAGTATTTCATGGGTGGAGGGGCAGTTGTGGAGTCAAAATGAAACATTTTGATTTTCTAAATGTCCCCTGGGAGGACGCGCAGATGTAGAGACAAAAAAATTTTGACCGAGACAACAACACATCGATGTGAAACCTTTTCTAAGAATAATGAAGTCCAGTTCAGAACATACCCTGGGTGGATGCATGGATACTTGGATGTGGAGTCAAAGTTTGCACCAAGATTATAGCATGCTGATGTATACAAAACCAGACCTCTAAACATGTTTAAGTCCTGATTTTCTGCCTCCCCAAAAAAATCTGAAATGGATGTTTATTATTAAGACTTAAAATATATGTTTTTCTAATCCTTTTTTATGTCAGTGGACTTTCTGACACTGTTTAAAGTATATAAATACCAAAAGTTTTTTAGTTCTGCTTCTTAAAAATTCTGGCCATGTTGGAGATTTGATATGCCTTATAAATTGGCCTTAAGGGTTAATTTGGCTAAGTTAGGGGAGCCTATCTTTAACATTCTAAACATGTTTACAGAATAGAGGTAAAAATTTAATGTTTGAAAAATATTTTTGAATATTCAGTGCATTTTCTTAGCATTTTTGTAAGCGTTTATAGCTTCCATGTTTGTCCTTCCACTAGTATGACATACATCATGTTCATTAAGTCTCAAATTAGTACAAATCTTCATTTCATGTCCTTACTTTCCGCCTCTAAAAACAGCGTTTTCCTCGCCCCTCAAATCAGGGGGCGGACATTTTCTGGGGCGTAAACTACAGTACCATACCAGGGACAGAAACTACTGTAATCCTTATTTGTTATATTGTGAAAGTCTTAACACTTGATTCAGGATTATTCTTAACCGTAAAATTGCACAGTACCAGGCTGCTGGACAGAAACTAGCTATGACCCGGCCTAGGCTAGGCCAAGTTATTTTCATTGGCACCAAAATTATTTTCACCACTAACATTAGGATAGGCCAATTAATGTTGCCTAGAACTGGTGGAAACTGAGTGGAAACCTTCGATTCTGGTGACCTAATAACACTTTCCTCGACAAGGAACAAACATCATGGAAACCCATGTTTACACATGCAGTCTATGTACACTACTTGGCAAAGTGCCTTATCGAACTATCCTTGGCTATGCACTCAATAAGCCTAACGTTGGGCTAAGTGTTACTACCTTATGAAATTGGCCGGTTAGGCTGGACCAATTGAACTACGTAAAAATAATCATTGTTTTACAGACTTTGTACGAAGGAAGCAAGTGACGATTGGCTGCCCTATAATTACCGTCAAAGTTTAAATACTTAAGGTTTCGAGCATGCAAAAAATTTGAAGTTATTTACCTTCCTCCAAACCGAGCACTTCGTAGGCTCTTGTGCTTGACACAGCCATACAGGGGGATTGCAGATTTTTTGTCAGCCTGCGCAGAAATCGTACAATGACTGCTGCCTACAACGTGAATGGATGAGAGTCGTGCCTGATGGCTGGTGTTGCAAGTGTTTGCAATATAGGTGAGGACCTTCGATCCAAATCACTGAAATATTACTGAAGTTGACTCGGGTACAAAATGGTAGCGCCCTATGGTACTGTCACAACGTATTCAGATTGTCAGATCGGGAGGTTATTTGCAAAATCAGCAAGTGAACCACGTCTAGAAACTTCCGAAGAATAACGTGTGTAATCCATATATGCAGCACGGCGTCCTTCTTATTTATGAACTACTTGCATATTGTAAAGTTAATGACTTCCTAGTCTCAAGTTCACGTGGATTTTTTATGTTGGATCGATAATTGCACTTGAACATTGGACCCGTGACGTCAGGATGTGAAATGTAGTAACTGGAATGTCAGCATTACATCAAACAAGTAACTATTTATTCGCTCTTCTCAGTCTTCAAGTTTAGCATCACAACTGGTCACGGTAATTAACTGGGTTTTTCAACTAGTAAATCAGTGTACTGGGAACCTAGATCATATCACCGCATAGGCCTATATGTTTCCATACTCGAACCTCTTACGCGCACTTCGCCACATCCACCTCCCCATTTACTTGCTCCCTATAAGCGTCTGCAGATAATGGGGAATCCCATCGCTATTTTTGTATATCCAGCTGACATGACAATAAGACCCAGGCTACCCAGCTTATACTGAAACAACTTTTGATCTGTATACCAATTGACGTCAGTCACTCATACAGTATGAACAACCGCAGCTTGTGCAACTTGCTTTTCCTTCTCATTTTTGACGGAGGTTTTTTTTTTTAACTGGTTGCGCCTCAGTGTTGCCTCGATCATGGCCCAGTCTGGTTGCTGTGGATTTGGGAAAAACCTAGGGAGTGATTATTAAGGTTTAGGCCGGGGAACTTAAATTTCTTCGACTAGTGTATGTGTAATTACTTGGTACGAACCGGATGGGGCTTCTCTTGTTTCTAAGCCCAACAACATCATTTTAATGTCATATTGAAAGTATTAACATCTTAACCTTTGTTACTTACTATTGTTCCTGTTTTTTACAACGTAGCACAACTATAGACTAAATCAAGTATTGTTGTACCTTCAGAAATGAGAAGATCACATGCGGAAGTTGTAAGTGACTGTAGTAAAGTGGCTATCTTAAGGTCATTTTTCATGTTGGTGCATATGTTAAATAACATCATGAATAACATCATCAGTAACATCAGTTTATTTTACCCCCCCCCCCCTCCAAACCCAGTTTTGGGATAAGCAAACCAAGTTAGTTCGTAGCCAGTAAAGGGAAATATTGGGAAAATTAAAATACTGAATTAGAGAGAAGCCTTTAGGAATGGAAACCGGGAACAAAAATAAACTTTCTTTCATGTATATATCCTACGCAGTAAAAAGTTTCGGACAAGAGGCGCAAACGTCAAAATAGCTGAGGTCAATATATTAGCCGTCGTTTTATTGTTGACACTCCTGTCTTCGGTTAAAAAGTCCTCCACAGGTCTACAATTATCAGCGTTAAAAGTGAGAAGACAAATAGGGCTTAAGTAGGCATTATGCGAAAAGTAAGTGATAAATGATAAATTGATTGCAGTTTGTAGAGGGGTGGTTGTAGATTGGGTGATTTGTTTTTTACATAAATTATCTATTGTTTTGTTTTTACCCATTTAACTATGTATGAAAACTATAATAAGATAAAAACAAACTGAACTAAAAGGAAAGTCATCTTGCAGCTGGCAAACCTGAAATGATTTGATCAAGTGACTGAAGTGTGGCAAAACTCCAAAAATTGTCATTTGGCGAAATTAAAAAAAAAAAAAACTCGCTTTGCCGAAAAAGGCTACTTTAATCCAAATTTTGCCATTCTATGAGATGTTCGATCACGTCAATACGTCAAATTTTAAATTTTGATACGCCTATAATTTATTTGACTAATCCACAGCTCCAATCAAAATGTCAATTTTTATCTTCTCTTAAGGTTGTAAATAGAGTCAAACTAATAAATTTCTTTGTGTAGATAAAACAAAAAAAATCTTTTTGTTTTCATTTTAACGAGTGAATTAAGTAGTCAAAATGTCAATTTATGAAAAGTGTCACTTTCCGAGATTTTCCTCTAAATGTCTTTTACACGCTTCAATACATTAAGGACAGAGCGGCAAACTAAAAGTTGAGTTAAGCGATGGCGCTGTTTACTAACAACAGCTAAGATAATTTATCTTAGAACAACAGGCACTGACAAGAAGTTAGATTCCAAAATAGAGAACTCAAAGAAACCTTCTGTAAGTAGGAACGCTAAGAAGTATCTACGGCTCTGACCACAAGATAAGATGAGGGTTGCTTGGTCAAAATATTCGCGTTTGAATTGACAATATGTTTTTAGACCATAGTAATAAAGTAGGTCAAGTTATGGTTCAGTCTCTGTACATTGAAGAGAAGTAAAAGGAGGCAGACAAGCACAATTTAGTAGAGAACACTGCAAAAGTGAGAAAAGGTGAGTCTTCAGTAATAATTAAAACTGAGGTAAGGATTGCGCTTTTTTTCTTGTAGCTTGGCTTGATAGACCATTCCAGAGAAGGGAAGATGACTGGAATGAACTATTAAGTATTTTGAAGGTACAGACTCGAGGAGAAAGTAATGAATCTGAGTTGGAGCGAAGACGTATAGCAAAAGTATATTCCTACACTAAGCTCATGCAAGTAGCTGCGGGCAAAAGACGTTTATGAGCTAACAATGTTTGTTAAGTAGAAGCTAGTGCATATTACATCTGTCAGTATGTCTTACAGGGCATGTAGTTAATGGCCACGGAAAGGAAGGGAGGGGATGAAGGTCAGCCCAAATGAAAAAACTTAAGGGGATAAAGGTATGTTTTCCCTTAGGCCTATTCCCAATATTTACCAAGTGCTTAGAGTGCTTGTAAGCCAAAATTTTTCTTGTACCCTCCGCGCCAATAGACAAATGCATCCCCGGCCTTGGATAGTACTGAGTGTAGTATGCTGAGTTTTTATTAATCTAGCAAAAAAAAATTTGGAACGTTTTTATTTGTTTTAAGGACATTCAGGTAAGCTGCAAAGTCAAACTGCTACTAAATGGGATGACTAGAAGGATGCATAGATCAGCATTTCGGCTATTCTGTGATCAAATTAGAACGCAATTTTCATATCTGATGAAGAAGTTAAAATCGTCTAAAGCATTAGCTGACCCCCAAATTCATAAACACGTTGAACCATTTGTTTGTCAAATGTATAACGGCGGTGCTTCAAGGTTCTCGGCCGTTTGAGACCAGATCAAGATCAGCAGCGCGTCCGATTTCAAGTGTAGAGATGATTAAAAGGGAAGATCGGAAACGCAGTACGTGTGATGTATGCATTAATTCTGTTTTGACATCATTTAGCTTTCATGATCCGATGTCGGACTGAGATACGGTATTAGCTCGTAGTAGTTAATAAACTAGAATTGCTCTAAAATATTTCCACGATTTGATGGCTAAAATAAATCTACATATTTTGTTCAGAACATTTGTTGCATATATTAAGGAAAATACCTGAACGGAATAAATTCCCGAGTCCGTGAAACTACTGACCGCGCAGTTCGCCTATATTCCCGTCATTAGGGGGTGAGAAAGAATGGGGAATTTTGTCATGATACATTTAAGCTATAGATTTCTGTAGGGGTGGGATGAGGTCCCCCTAAAAAGAAACAACTTCTGCGAGCTTCTTCCTCTATGTAATTTCCAGACGTAAAACATATTTTTTTCAAGAAAAGGACCTTCAAGTTTTTCCACGTTGTGTAGTTTCCATCCACAAAATCAATTTCGCCAACAAAAATCACAAAAGTTTTCATGTACTGTGAAATATATACATTTAACCACGTAACGCATCAAGAACGGAACTCCCTGTTTGAACATAGGCAGCTCATTATGTAAACCCGACGAAAATTATACCCCGTACAAAGAAAAAAAACACCAAAATTTCCGACGTTTTATATCACGTGCCCACTCATCCTCCCCCCCTGTAGCACCGCCAGTATCTGATACTTTTTACCCCCACTTTCAGGCGGGGACATTGGGTGACACTAGTGTTTATCTCCTGGTAGGTATGATTTAATTTATACATTGTTGCGCATGACTGTACCAGGACTTTTTGATGTCCTTTACATTATGTCTTTTGCAACTTTATTAGCAACATTTCAGTAATGCAACAATTATTCCATTACCAGTGACACTATCATTGCAATTAGGACTTTAACTTTTTATTCACAGCTATATTTACTGATATCACCAATCATTTTATGACGTCAAAAATTACTGTATTTTACGATATCACTAATTAATCTGACGATATATTTACTGCTATGAGTAACTCACCCACTGATATCAGCAAATGATTTTGTGATATCATCAAATGTTTAGGTGAGTATGTTCATATTAACAATTCATTAATGGTATCACCAAATATTAACAATTATTTAGATATCACCGATGTATTTGATAATAGTGTTCATATTTGATTATATCAGCAATACATTAAGTGATATCAGTAATTCGACAATGCAGGTCATTGGTTTTTGAGGATTGGGGGCTAAACAGTACACTAGCTGGTTTGTGTGGTGCCATGAAAGAGAGCTGTAAGCGAAACGATCTACAGAACAAATATTTATTTATTTATTTATTTTATATTTCTCCATATTTCAAGAAGTTAATAAGTTGGAAGGTCGATTTAACAGGGACGAAAAGTTTTCTGCTTTTCTTCTAGCAAAAAGCAAAAGAAGAAATTAGTAAACTCTTATTGCAATTCAGAGAGTTTCTTCTGTTTTGAACGAAGGTAGATGTACAACCATTTTGGAAGTGATCCATCCACCTCCCTCTAATTGTGAACGTAATGCTCACATAGATTGTTTGCTTTTCGGATGACACTCTTTCTTGTCCATGATGTGTTAACTTGGAGACAATAACCATTTGTTTGTCCTATCAATTGGTCATATCTTTGGTTGAATTAGTAGTATCATAAAATACAGAGTTGTCAACGAATAGACCATGGATACATCATTTTCTATATCATCCATTTTAACCGCTGATGTTATCAAATTAATTGAAGATATAAAATTATTAGATGTTATTTTCAGCTGAATCTGTCATGTCAGCAAATAATTGTTGACATCACTAATTTTTACGAATCATTTGATGATATCAGTATATTAAGTTGATATTAGTAACTCCTTTGTTGATGATGGTAATCATTTGATGACATTAAGTATTTGGTGATATCATCAAATGAATTATGTGATCACAGAACTAATACCAATGATATATCACTAAACAATTTACTGATATCAGCAACTATTTGTTGACTATGTACAAATATTTGATGATATCATCAAATAAAGTAGCGATATTTCATCAAATATTCAGTGCATGGCATCATCAAATAGCTGATACCGGGGTGGTGTCAAACAGTTGGTGTAATGGAAGGGATGAATGAAATGTATATGCATGCATGCCCCCCACTCTTGTGTACAGTATCTGTGGGGAACTCAGCCAGCATCAATCGGTAGGTTCAAAGTAATCTTTCACAATCACAGAGGGAGTTTATTGGTTTTGCTCTGGATTTTCTTTCCAGCGTCTTGTTCCACTTTTTTTCACTCTAATTCTTCAATTATAGGATGGTATGTTATATAAACAGACTAAACTAATTGGGCTCTGGAAAATGCAAGAAGTGTCAGACAAAATTTCAATTTTCCAAACTTCCAAAGAACTTTATCCTACAAAACCAACGACCTGTGATAACACTTACCTTGCAAAGGTCATTGATCAAGTTACGCAAAGAAATCAGTCTCGTGATGCGTCTTGGACAAGATCATTACATCAAGTAAATCCAGATGTGTGGATTTATTTCCTTCTGAAATTTGAATTATACCTTTGATAGCAAAATTTCCTTGTCTCGAGGAAGGACCTCTGACGGCCATTTTGTCGGTCTGTAGGAAAACTGTCAAGGGCCCAATGGAGGTCTTTCTACAATGCTGATTCGTAAAAATCAGTGATGCATCATGGAAGTTTTGTTCAGCCGGCGGGCCTCATCTGGCCCTCCATTGGTAACATATGGCCCGCCAGATATTGCTAACTGGATGACTGACAACATGAATTTGCACACCTTATGAATTCATATGTATGGCAGACAATATCCTTTATTGAAAGGAATTGATTATACACCATCAGTCCGTCACCTCCCTACCTCCCTAGACAGTTCCATCTCTCATGACCACTTCTAGCTCCTCCCATAGTCTGTCTAACACTCCTTGTGCAAACACAATCCTAATGTTAAGTGATGCATATCCTGGTGAGTATACAAGGACAGGTGTTACCAAAACAGTCTGTCCCGATGTATGTTTGCCGTCACAGAGCAGAGCCAATTGATGACTTGGTTTTCTCTAGCCAAAATTGCAGTTTGGGGTGACAAGTGAATGCCCTTAAATTAAAACTAGGCCATGCGGATGCTAATATGAATGCAAAAGTGAAAGTTGAAACAAATACACAACTTCTAATCATGTGATATTTGCTTTATCTATGAATTGACAATTGAACTTTGATGACACCAGTCAACTGACAAGGTCTTTGCCAGGGAGAACCAGGGAAACTACTCCCTAAGAATGTTACCATCTACTAGAAATTTGGGATGAAAAAGTTATTAAAATTATGTTGCATGTGCCAATGTGCCTTCCCATACTGTTTCTATTTTGGGACCCTTTTAGGAATCTGAACAGGCCATGGGCCAGGGCCTAATTCTTCAAGGCCTGCTTCATACTGGTTTGCAACACAAGGTGGGTGATATACATTCAATACACTCACACGCACACAAAAGAGGAAACAAAATTCATATGATCATTTTTCTTGGTGGTCTGCTGTATGTTTTGAAAATAAGTCTCAATTCTTTTTCTTTTCATTTCTTAAATGATTAAATACACATAAAATTGAGCTGAACCAGCAGATGAAACTTCATACTTTGTATTCCCTTTTGAAAAAAAAAAAACAGAAAAACAACACATAAAGGAGAAGGATAAGAGAAAATTTGAATGCACATTTATACTGAAAACAAAGTATGACTGCTGTAATGTCATATGATTTCAAGAACAAGAAACAAAAGAAAGTAGATTAAGACAAAGATCCAAAATGGAGGGTTAAAAAAGAAGAAAAAAAAAACCTTACAATACAAAGAGAAAAGACACACACATGCATGACAAACTGGATGCAGTATTTTTATGAGCTGCTGGCCTCTTTTACACCACTCGACTTTTTCACCTGCACAAATGTTATTAAACATAAAATATACTTTATTAATTGAATAATGTTACAACCGACAAAAATTAAAGTATTATGAACTGTATCATAAGAGCAACCAATTTTTTTTATTGCCGTTTCTCGAATTGGCTAGGAGAGAAGATTTGTAATATATAGCG
This sequence comes from Stichopus horrens, assembly GCA_009801055.1. Taxonomy (NCBI): domain Eukaryota; kingdom Metazoa; phylum Echinodermata; class Holothuroidea; order Aspidochirotida; family Stichopodidae; genus Stichopus; species Stichopus horrens. Next base: position 19,999 of record VJOZ01079761.1, on the reverse strand, counting down.
TTCATACAATACGGATGTATGGTGGGGAGGGGGTAGTAGATTGTGTTGGGAAAGGGGATTTATTACAGTGTGCAAATTTTGCCTACCCAAAGATACATCAGGGACAACTTTACCAAAATGGCCATATTTCAGTACAGAAAAATGTGGACCTAGTTTTCACAGAATAATACCCCCCAGAAACCTATCATTTATCGAACACTTAACATGAACACATTGACATTTAGGTGTGCCTGCAGCCTCAGTTGTGGACGATTGGTGACAAAAAAAAAATCATCACCACCGAGCGATCAGTGGAATAATGTATACGACACTTCAGGATTCCCACTTAACAAGCTCCTAAAATATCATCCTCTTTCAACATCATCCTTGCTTTGACATCCTGCATTCAGGAAGAATCAAACTGGCTTACAAAAATGAACAAAAAAAAGAAGAGAAAATATATCAGACATTCTTCAAATGACCATATATTTGTTGAGGGGGTGCGGTAGCTAGGTTCCCAACATGACTGGAGAGATGGCAAAATATCGACACATCTAACCGGGTGGCCCGACATCGATCTGGAGTTAGGGGAGAAGCAGTAACGATCAGAACTCTGAGAGGACGATGACACATTGAACATTTTGACATACCACTTGAATGAATCTCTTTTGTTGAAAGTCTTTTGTTGCTGCAATGCAAAATTGTTCAAAAGAGAAACTTGGAGAATTCCTGATGTTTTCAAATTTGCCACCAACGAAACTCTGCGACTTCTGTTCGTCTGATTGGGGCAGGAATTTTGTTAGGAAGGCTTTTGGCCGACTCGAGGGGGGTGCTACTTCTTGGATCACCGTCCATTCTGCATCAGAAAACTTAGAAAGTAAACATTGACTGTACACATCACTGATAATATAAAAACAAGAAGTATCTACGGCCACTTCCAATTGCAGAAATCCCGCATAGAAGAAGACAGTAGATTGTAATAATTACAGTATTGATGCTTAAAAAGTCTGTGTCAGCCATTTTTGGTAATGAGGGATGAAATACTTCAGAAATGTTGTTCTCGCTTATGTGGCCATTTGAAAAGACCAATAGAAATGACTTTCATTAGAACACATATATTGCCAATAGTGTTTAGCGCTGTGGTAACCTTAAGGCTCTAAATTAGATGTTTGTTTCATCATGTGAATTGGATTACAGCATACCACATTAAGCCTCTGTCTTTCCATTAGAAAGGTATGCTTTGATCTACACACTCTTGACAACCCCCATCTGGTTGAAGATCTTCGAGAATTACTTCAATGGGAGAATTCAAAGCACTCGTGGATGAGCATGTGACATATTCCAGGTTGTTTACATAACTGACTATTTCCTGTCCTATGAGCCATGTGACCACTTCATGAACATATTTACAGCATAGGCTTGGCAGAGTTGCAGCAAAATTCATTACATTGTTCCCTACTATAGAGAAGAGAATTTCAACACGATGGTAATAAACTGAATGCCTCAACTATGACACTTTGTGTAACAGCAGGGTTGTCAAGTTATGACTAAATCTAACACCAACATTGTTTGCACACGTATTGTTTGATCTAGTTTTACATTCCTCAATCACGTCAATATACCAGAGTCATAGCTAGGTTAAAGGGTTTAGTCTGCTCATTTAAAACCTTTATACTATGTAATGGCAATAAAGTACAAAGGACAAAGTTCTTGTGAACCACCTTGGAATATCTCTCATTAACTAAATGTCTGATAAGCACATTAGCTGTCTGTGGAGAAACTTTTAGATTTCTCCAATTCTTTGTTTCCCTTTGTTCCCAAGAACACAAAGACAGCAATGGAAGCTGTTTCACCTGTTTTTGAGACCTCAGGTTACAAAGAAGACAAGACATCTCAAAGATGGGACCCACATGATGTTGTTTTTGTTACATTTGCTCAGAATTGTTACCCTTAATGATAAATTTCTGAATATTTGTAATGTTCAGAGATAAGCAACATTGAACCGATCAGTGATTTAATTCGGAAGCTTTCAACAATGCGATTTGCCAACTCATTGTTTTACATTGAAGAGATCAGTTTGGAAAAGTTAGCAGAATTATCGAGTGCCCATGATTGTGATTCCATGTCATACACAACAGCAGAACTTTGAATCTACGACCAAGCTGTTCTTCATATACGAAAATTGAAAATGCGACCAAGAAGTAAGTGACGAATATCTCGACAAAATTTCCTACGTGTCTACAGGATTCTGCACAGCTACAGTCTTTAGACAGGAAATCAATAGTCCACTGTAATTGCCATGGTAACTCATGAACCAAACATTAAAATATAAGCCCGGTAAGTATCCAGTACTGGGCCGTGGTTATTCCTTTGACTCAAATAATGGATGCAAACATTCAAAATGCCACTATAGAGTTGCACATTTCTGGTACTTGTATTTGCAAAACTGTTAGCTGTACACTATTTGGAAATATACAACGATGACTATGAACTATTCACTTAGTTTCAGATAAAGCTTGATAAAAAAATCTCTCTGTCCCCCATGACAGGAAGAGACAAAAAAACAAAAAACAACAAAACCAATACCTGTGCCTGTAATATCTTGAGAAACTCTAAAGAGTGCGACCCAACTATTGCTCTCTACACATTATGAAATACCAGGACCCTTACAGCAAGAAGGACATGCATTCCTGTAACTGTCTTAACTGATCGACAGCCAGAGACTTGGTTTAAACGTTTTGACAGAGGCAGATTTAACAACGTAGTCCATTTGGACTTAGCTATCTTAAACATTTAATTTAGCAATGACAACAACTAACCCTTGATAATCAAGGGGGTGACTAGGGGAAAGCAAAAGTGACAGATAACATTACATGAATAAGTAGCTGGAAGTCATGCAAGTGTCGACCCAACTACTGTGGGACTGTATCGCATTCTACCTCATAAGAGCACCACTGTCGACATACAGTTAGCATCAGAAGGAAAATCTCAATGCTGTAGTTATTAAATTTTATTACACAAGACTTAACCTGAGCTACCCAATATTTCAAAGTAATGTTAACATAAAGACAGAATATTTTTTATAATAGCTACTCAAATGTTACTGTTACAAACCACACCAGAAAATTGTCCTAGATGCTTTTTGCTCTGAGTCATTGGTTTGTGTAAAGTCCCTTTTGCACAGAGGGGATTGGTACGATCCATTTCCCTTGTCCGCTTGTTTGCTATCCTGGACGTATTGATCATAAATGCGTGTCTTCCTTGCTATCATAACTACATGGGCTCTGTTGAGATGAAAAACAGCAGCAGAAAAAAATAAATCACAGATAAATTTAGAGCGATGGAAACAAAAAAAAAAGTGGACCAACTGTGCCATATCAATCCCACTCTATATCACAGTTTTGAATCGTTAAGTTGAAAGGTAAGAGAATTTTGCAAAACATAAATAACTGATGTAACTTCACAGATGCTAAGAAACTTAGAATGAAAAGCTGCAAATTTTCTACCCACAAAAGAGTGTTACATCAAAGTATTTAATGTGATTAAGTTTCAGAATTGCAGATGATGATTCCTACAATATACAGCAATATCCCTTTCATTTTACAAAGTACAAACAGCTGGAAACTTTCATTTAAAGCCCTAAGGAAGGGACTCTGCAAATTGCAATAAGGCTTATCACATCTATGCCCCTTTAAAAGTCCACTCAAAACTGACAGCATATGCCCTAGAGGGAACTTCCGAGAACAGCAACTGACTTATTTTCATTCATTGTGTCTTGCCCACCTTTCTTATTAAAAGCCATTTACATCAATTCACACATCAGCAATTAAACACAAGGACATATATTTATCCAGCCAAAACTGGTGTGACCACCAACAGTACTTCTTGCAGCACTGCTGCTTCTTCATTTGATCATAAAACTACTACCTCAATCAGAACTTGTATGGTTTGCTGGAGATGGAACATATAAGCATACACAGCATGAAAACGGAGCTAAAGAATTTCAGTAACCAAAAGTAAATTGCCCACAGCATGCACAAAAATTCTAAATTTTTTGTATACTGTTACACAAACTGAAGCCAAAAATGCTAAAGACATCACAAATATAAATGCCATGGTAAAGTACCTCATATCTAACAACACCTTCCTACCACATTTGAAGCAAATCAGACAAGGAACTGCAAAGATATTGCCATATCAGCAATTTTACATTTAGTCACTCCCACTCATTAATATGCAAGAATAGGCACCAAAAACAATGCGGCACATCTTTTCAATACGATATACGTACACACAAAGTCTGAGAAAAATTGAGCACTCGATTATTGGGTTATCGTGCCACATACCTTGCATTCCAATCGTAACATTTAGCCCTGCTCTCTGATTAATATGCAAGATATGAGCACCAAAAACGATAGGGCACATCTACTTAATATGACACACGTACAAACCAAGTTTGAGAAAAATTGAACAATCCATTTTTGAGCTTTTTTGCCACATACCTCACATTCCAATGGCTTCACCTACACAAACACACACATATACACGTCAACATGACTGCATAGGTTCCTTTGTTACCACAAGGAACCAAAAACTTTTACTCCAACCATTCTGCCAAATCTTCAAAAACAAACACTTTTTTTGGCAGATGTGCAAGGTCATCAGGATTTACAACAATCGCAATTACTTGTTAGATTGTCTGCTCTGCATGTTAAAAGATACCACTTTAATGAAAGGAACTTTCTTCGTATCAGCCAGGTCCTTAAGCTAAGGCATCTCGACATTTTTGGAATAACCATAATGAAATACATACAAATCAGCAAATATCACTGACATACCAATATTCAACACCCATGCATGCACTTACCGAAAGTAAATAACAGTTGGAAGGAAACAGGACTTAGGTTGTTGTGAGTCATGCGCATGCAAAAAAAAAAGAAAAACAAAAGCAAAACAAGAGCAAAGAAGACCAAGTTATATCGACAAAAAGAAAAAAAAAACCAAAGATGAGGATTAAGAAGTAACTATCAAAAGGAAAATAAAAAAGAATAAAGGATTACAAAGAATAACAGTAGTAAACAATGTAACTTTCTTTGGGTTTCAATAGCATTACTTTCTAGATCAAACAAAGTAATGGAAAGGGTGCAGACCCCCACTAAAAGAACAAATTCGAAGAAGAGGCAAGGATGAGAGGATGAGAGGTCAAAGGGATGCAGCGGTCGGCCGTACCTGGTCTACGAGAGGGTGCATCAAGTAAGTTTCACCGCTTCTAAAGCTAACATGCAGATGGGAGATTTGAAAAGGCAAGTTTGAGTAAATCGTACGGCTGGTAAAATCCTACATGAGATACAGAGAAGGTGTGAAACATGGTAAAGTCACGTCGAGTAAGTCCTGCAGCTGACAGAAATCGTCATGAGGCGCATGGATGGTGTAAAATTGGCGTAGCACGAGACGGCGTGTTGTTACATGTGTGTCTCACAGCTCGTATAATACGCTACAAAGCAGGTGAATGGCGTGACAACATGTGTAGTGCCTATATTTGTTATCGGTGGAGAATTACTTCTGCCATCGTTGATAAGTTATGAAACTGCTCACAATCCAAAGAGGTTTCATTTCAATAGAAAAGAGAAAGAGATCCTCACCTCTCTCTCTCTCAAACAAGAAAAAAAAAAAAGATGGGGAAGATTATTCACATTTATCGATTCAGTTTGTCTGAGAGGTTGCGATTAGATGTAGCAACTTTTCTTGCACATATTGTCTTTTTCTTCAAAATATTACTTTATATGCCAAAACAGGAATCTCAATACTATTGACAAGTTTCGTCACAGGCTGAAGATACCCCTTTGTGGTTATTATGTTTCAAATGTTTATTCTCTACCCCTTTTTTTCAGATCCTTCGACTGATATTTTATTGAAGGCAACTACGGACTAAACTCGACCATGAAAACTTCTGTCTTCAAAGTGGTGATATGATTACTGTGAAAATGCTGATTTACTACACATGGTCACATTTGTGTTGAACAATAAAAGACATGTTGGCAACCTCTTAATCAGTTTGAAAACGTGGTAAGGTGAAAAATTCAGCTAACTGTACCTATTCAAAAACAATGTCATTTGATGTAACTGCACTCTCTGTTCTGAAGACATTAGTGCATTATTTTTTTTCAATGTGTTGTAGTACAATCACTAAACTGACTAACTTTTTCTATAAATGTATCGATGCTCATACATCTCTAACGAGATAATTTTTTAGGATAATTTAAAACAGACCCTGCCTCTGATGAAAGGAAAGCCAACTCACACCTGCCAGTGATCATAGTCTAAGGTAAAAAACCACCGCTCCCCAATGGAGACATGGTAACATTCGAGATAACCTCACACCCAATGAGCAAAAACAAAAAAATTGAAGGGCTAGCACCATCACCAGCAGTCTTCAGCCAGGCAAAAGTCCAACTGGGGTCAAACTGGTCTGGTAATTTATATGACAGTAATTTTTTAGGGTAAATTCCAATGTTTGAATGTTCACTCCTTGAAAATGTTCTACTAGTGAGTTTAACATGTCACCAGATTGAAGAAAATTTGAATGTTTTAAAGTTTTGCTTCGTTTGGTTTTCCGTCACACTGGTGTAACTTATTCTTATTTGGCCCAAACGATGTCTTTGGTGATGTCTGTTTGACATGATACTGAATTGCAAATCAGAGTGGACTAAACTTCTGAGCAGTCATGTAACGACACTGACATATGCACCATGTCAGTCTGTTGGTCGGTCAGTCAGTCAGTGGGTCGGTCGGTCAATCTGTCTGTAAAAATAGTTTGCTACCAAATACATCCTTCACCCAACACCACAGAGGACTGCACCCAATCTCACCTGTCTCCATTTACTGACCAAATCTCTCAGCCTGATTCCTGTTTGGTCGTCATAGCAATGCTGTTCTGTGTCAAAGTACATGTCCATTCAAGCTAGGAGTGATTTTAGCATGAAGGTCAAAGTGAAGTACCCATTTCTGATATAGGCGTGGTAAACATGCAAGAGCAAACCCTCCAACAACAAGTGCAAACATGGCTCAGTCACAGAGTGAGTTTATGCATAAAAGTAGCAAACACCAACACATCCTTTAGCTGGTCTTGTTCACGGAAGCAACTTATCCTACCACTCTCCTCTCACTGGCAAAAAATCTCTCCAAATTCCTATCTGTTGCCATGGAAACACTTCTAGAATACAGAGTAAGGTATGTCTCGACAGGAGTCACTTTAAAGCACTGAACTGGTAAATGGCTAAAGTAGCCATATGTAATAGAGGTTTGCTTCTCCATGAAATGCCACTGTTGTTAGAACATGTTTCAATATCTGGCTTACTGTAATTAATTCATACAAACTCTTGACTGACATAAAGGAACATTTTGACCAAATGTGAGGAGAGGGCTCATATGATGAATAATTCCCGGAGAGGTATACTGATCACGTTGATCATATTTTCATTTCTTCAAGCACCAAGTTTGAGAGAATTCAAAAAATGCTCTCATAAGCCTGGCTGTCAAATCACAGGTGTTCAGGCAGAGCTCTTTGCCGGTATTTCTCGCCATGCATAAGGATACAGAGTCCCTTTCAAGCATAGTTGCTATGGAAACACAGCCATATCATATGTATAAGATAAATGTTGAGCTTACATGCAATAGGCTAGATACAGAATGAATACAGATGAAATCACACAGTTCCAGTTGAAGCACGCTTCAATCGAGTCTGTAGGTTGTAGGTAAAGAATACAAAAAACAAAACAAAACAAAAAAAAACAAAGGATAATGAGAGAAAATAAAATGGCAACAAAGCACAAAAAATGATGCTGATGAAATAAGCAGTTAAATAACAGATTATGGGATTTATTATTTGGTATAAAAACTACTTAAAAAAATACAAATCAATCATTCAGAAATGCCTTGTATAAAAATTATCAGTGTTACTTTTATGAATGCAAGGCTGGAAATGTGTAGGTTACATATTTAAAGATTCTTTGAGTTAATAATTATGTTATGAATTACATGCTGTTACAAGATGGACATGTAGCACAGTGTTTCAATTCTATAAGGAAATGAATAGAGTCACAATTAGTGCCTCAAGTATGTGATGGGAAAACAAAAATTACTTAGCCTTAATTACTTTCACCCTGAAGCAATGACTTGCTCTACTGCATATTGATAGGATTTTGTTGTAACTCTCACCAGAGGAATGAAATAATTAAATTGAATGCATGAATTGAAACAGTCATTTGTCATTAGTTTACCCTTGATGCAAACCAAAAAATGAGGTAAAAGAGAGAAACAAGTTTTTGTTTTAAGACAGAGAAATGCGCGGATATAATCAATCGGTTGCTTTTCTTGGCAAGGAGTGTGTCAGGATGGCTGAGAGAGCTCATTTTATTTCAGTCAGCAGCTGCATCGGAAAGAGTCATCTTAGGAGCATCCTCTCTCTCGCAAAGCATAAAAGCATGTCACGATCGTTGGAAGAAGAAGAAGAGAAACGGTAACGAAAAGCCAAAGCCTCCCTGATACCATGTACAAAGAAGGCCAAACCAGGGAGTAGAAACTCCTATAAAACAGTTGCCTTCGGATAACAACTTAACATCCCAATTATGCATGAACTTTGCAACTAATCTGAAAACCCTTCACGAGTGACCATTGCACAGCGTTGTGACAAAAAAAGATGCGAAGGGACATTTGTGCAGATATCATTGTAGGTTACCAGTGATAGATTTTTTTTTTACATGCATTGCAAAAATAGAGAACCAACATTTCTTGACAATGTACTTGATTATTTTACACCAGTCTGCCACAACAAAAGAAAACTTTTTTAATATGGATAGAAATGATCCGAAACAATGGGCCAATTGAGACATCCGTTATGTGAATTCAGTGCCACGGAGGTGAAACGAACCTCCTGGAAAGCGCAGCAATCGAACGATATGTCAGAGATTGATTTTTTCAGAGGTTTAGTGAGAGTCACATTGTATGAGACTAGGACTGAATACAGTAATAGTAATACAACTGTTGGTGCAACAAGGGGGTGGTACTATGTAATACAGATATTACGATTCGTTGGGAAAGGTACTGTAGAACTAGCGTGTCGAATTATCAAAGCTGAAGAAAGTAGACAATAGTTCTTCAGATTCAAAAATAAAGAGAAAAAAAAATACAACATTTGTTGCCCTTTCACACTGTGACATTTCCCACATTGAAAGAAAACTGTAGGTATGAAAGCAACCTCACTTCTTCCTTAATTTTCAATAAATATGCACATGGCAATAGTAAGTGTTCTTCCTCGCTTTCATTTCTGCTAACCAGAATGCAAATGACTGGGATATCTAGATCGTTTATCTTCCAAGCACTTGGTGATTAAATGGATGGATTACCAACCACCTAAAGCGCACAATAATAAGAGCCAAAAAAAAAATAAACCAATCTTAAAGTATCAAATAGCCATCTGACATCGCTTGTCAGTGAAGAGCAATTTTATTTAAAAATACATGAAATGCATCTAGCAACTGGAAACAATGACAAACAAGGAAAAAAAGGCATACAAGGAAAACATCAAACTAAAATGATGCATATGTTTCATTTCTTCCTTCAGCTTGCTTCCTGTTCTTTCTTTTTATATCTGCCTTCCATTGACACCCCTCTGATACCTTATTGCCATAAATCAGCAAAGCATGTTAACTCCCACGGTAAATTAAAGAAAAGGGGAAAAAAAAAAAAAACACTCTCCAAAGTTGTTCAGGAACATTCGACTGCTGAAGGCTCAAAAGAGAGATCCGCCCACGCAAAGTTTCGTCCTGAGCAGTGTAGGATTCCAGGGGTGATGATAAGATAAGCTCATGCGGTTTGAGATCTTTGTCCATGTAGTTCGTGCAAGTGCAACAGCGACAATAGTGAACCAGAAAAACAGCTCCACTTTCCTGGAAGCTGTATTCAACTTTGACAAAAGCACTTTTGTGTCCTTAAACTCCAACAATAACACTGAGGGAAACATGTCAACCACAAAAGGACGACTATGTAATTCTAAGCGAAGGGAAAAAAGATGGTTTCTGCATCGACACCCAAAGGAAAAACTGAAATGGGCATGAAGGATAGGGAAAAAGTGTTAAGTGGCATTTTTTTTTTTTTTTTTTTAGGCATTTTCTTTTTTTGAGGGGGAAAATGAACAGAAACAAGTGACGAAGTGATAATCACTAAAAATAACAATGTGTGAAAAGTAAAAATAGATTGTTCAATTAGCCCTGATTGTACAACAAGCTAGGATTGCAATTTCTCAGTGACACACCTGACAATTCTATATAAACAATTGCTGGCCTGGGGGAGTAATTCTGTTTCAGAAACATTTCAATTCAAGCTCAAGAAAAGTAAGATGCCGATGCACACGATGATGCACAGGCTTTTTTTTGCAAATAACAAAAGGAAAAAAACTAAAAAAAAAACTGAGGGATTGATGCTAACTTTTGCTCCAAAGATTTGGTGCAAATGTTACAAATTAATGGTGGGCTTGATTGCTGAAAATCGTTTGTTGCTCTGCTCAGATATAGATGAGAAATTTGCCCAGAGGCAGACAAAGGGATGAAGAAGGTACACTTTTAAATCTTAATGAATGAAATGATGGGAGTAACTAAGCCGTTTTTGACTGCAAGGGATGCAGAAGTGACTGTCTGCTTGGTTACTCCATTTTATAGGGAGGTATTGGAAATAGCACACACACACAAAAAAAAAGAAGAAGAAGGAAGACACACCGTAGCTGACAGTATTATCATGAAAAGGAATGTATGAGTTGAAGTAACGTTTTCAAAAGAAAGACACTGATTCCAAGATATCAAGAGAATCAGAAAATATAAACAGCTTTCCCAAGTATTTGTGGTATGCTTGGAATTTTATGTTTTTCAGAGAACTGAATTTAACAGCTAACAGTTTTTTGCATATTTACCCCACAATGGATATCCTGTTACAAAGACGAATATCCCCTTTCACCCATCTCCCTGCTGACATGGAGAAAAAGATACCACGACAGTTAAAAGGAATAATTGACATAGCAGTTTGGACAAATGGTAACAATTGAATGTTATCTATCTGAACGAAAGTTAAGAAAAAAAATGCACACACACAAAAAAAGAGAACATCAATCAAGAATGTTAATTTTTGGCAAGAAAGGCTCTGCAAAAGTCCCTGTCAAAGAGCAGTAAAGAAACCTTTTGGGGCAAAAAGTGAGTAAAAATGCCAAATGGTGTTACATGATGGCATGTTAATGATTAAGGTCCAATCTTCAGCAACCTTCTCAAAACAGCTGGTTCGGTAGAAGTATTTGTATCAACTAACAAAAACCATATTACCTTTTAAGGTCTCAAATATGTCAAATTCATCTGAAATTTCTATGTTTAATGAGCAAGTAAGAATTACTTTCTCTTTGCATGAGAGCAATGGTCTGTAAAACATATTTGCAGGTTGAGGGTTATTACAGAAGGACTGTTTGAGCCAATGAAATGGCTTGCCTCATCACTACTGATTCTTTTTGACTGTGGCACAGAGTTAATGGTTAAAAAAGAATATTCCAGGGTTAGTAAGCAGTCACAGATTCAACATGCAGGAAGAACATTACAGCGACTAGACAAGGGTGACAAGTCGAGAACCCCTCTGGGGAGGAGGGACTGGACTCACGTCTGCTCTGATATTGCCGTCTGATTCGTTGATGATTCTGCTGCTTATTGCCGATACCCAGGTTTGCATTTCCTCTGGTGAATATGCCTACCGACAAAAAAAAAAAAGTGGAGAAGAAAGCGTATAAAAAAAAAAATTAGTGATTTTTGGAGAAAACTGGAAGTCATAAGAATGGTGCAGAGCAGTGTTTCCACTGAGCAGCTCTAACACAATGGCCTGTCGATTTGACGTACTGATGTTGTTGAGAAACTTAAAAAAATTAGTGTTTCAATTGATATACGTGCCTAGTTACATGCTGTAAAAATGTATAGTGAGTCCATTTTTCTTTTCTTTCATAAAACATTAATTTGATCCAATTGATATTATCTTAGAGGAAATGCTGGTGGGCAGGGACCACAAGGTAAACGAAAGGAGCAAATTAAAAGCCAAAAGACATGGAGATGCATCAGATGTCCACGTATCGTATCATCAAAGGAAGGAACAAAGACTGGAAGGGGTGTGAGTCCAAGAGGAAACCAAAGTACAATCTAATGTGACCAACGAGTGAAGAAAGAATACAACGAGCAAACAAATAAATATGGAGTACATAACCAGAGGCCCAATACTCAATTTAGATGGGAAACTACAAGCAAAATATGAAAGGATCTCTCACCTGTACGAAAAATGTTCTTGCATAACAATTAATTTCAAAAAGGTTGTCTCTTTGTAAAACAGACCTGGGGGATAGAATGAATTTTGACATTTGAAAATTTTGGTGAGGGGAATAATCACTTGCTTTCCCTCATTATATTAATAACTATCACATGTTTTACATCAAGTCCTATGAAAGTGGCATGTCTAAACAATGATTGAGAAATCTTCATCCCAACAGTAGGAAAATGTTAAATTTACAAATAGTTACAACCAAGGTGTGCATAAATATCACTAGAATAAATACATTGTCACAAAAGATTACTTATTTTTCAAAATGGCAGTCTCCAAAAGGATTTTAAAACCACATCGAAAAAGAGATGATCACCCAGCAAATACCTCAGTTTGCAAAAGGGAGAGTAGCTCCACCTAAGAATCAGGATGTTAGCAGAATCTCTTATATCTTTTTGTAAAATGGTAAGGTTCAGAGAAACCAACAGAAAGAGAGAGTGATGCAGAGAAAGAAGCCAATCACTGCTGAATGCTGTAGTCAACTTTCCACACTCACACATTGTTTGGTCATCATTTCTGTGTTGTGACATGTCTATATGTTGCAAGGGCTGTATGTGTTGTTTGCACCGACATACAACATTCGAAGCAAAACTAATTGAGCTTAACCTTAATCGGACAATTTAGAACTTTGGATACAAAATGAGCAAATCATCGCTTTGTGATTTTTTATATGGATGGAAAATTTATCTCATTTCAGTGCAATTTTGCACTGAAAAAGTCTGATCAAATTTGCGCATTTCAGGATAAGTACTGTTCTTATTGAATCTGAAGGCAGACAATCGGCATCACCATTATCATTTCCTGGATGAGGAGGGTGCTGAAGTACTGAAAACTTGCATTTTTGTTTTACCTTCTCTCTCCCTATTTTCTCTTTCTTATCTTTTGCTATCTTTTTAGTATTTTTCTTCTTTTTTGTGAAAAGCTGAACAGGGTGCCAGTAATCCATTTGAGTTGGTCAGGTGGCGAGCGCGACCCTGACCATACGGTAGCTCTACCATCGTTAATGGCATGCTTTTTCTATTTCATATTTCTCTACACACAGAATACATTACCTTATCTTTTGATCTTTTGTTGGTAGCTTTTTTTGGCAGTAACCTACTTGTTGTCATGCAGGCAAAAAATCTGCATTCCCCTGTCTCCTTGTGAACAAAAGCAACAACTACTTCTCTGTAAGCTGCAAAAGCAATTAACTTTCACATATTTTCCAATCTCATAAGAAAACAACAAAACTATATCCACATATGTCTTACCATTGTCCTGAAACTTTGCAACTGATTATTTCTGCAAGTGGTATGGTTCTAATGGGAACTTTGTCCTGTTTCAAAAAAAACAAAACGAGAACAAGGGCAGAAATGAAGCATGGGCAGTTTGTTGTTTGAGCAACAGGCCCACTTATTGGAAGATAATCTACTGAACCTATCAAAGCATCGACAAACCCGCTTTTAAGTGACACTTTGTCTTGCTCAAAGAGTCAAAAATATTTCCAAGTTACCACGTCCATTAGTATCTAAACAAAGTGATATTCAACACAACAATCTAATTGTTGGGTGGTCCAATTGAATGCTGTGGGTCTGCTTTTACTGGTTCGGACACTTGGTTCACGATATTATCGTAAGTCTCATATGGAAAAACCAGGGGCTCGTTCCACAAAGAATTACGCTCAATCTTAAAACTTGATTTTTCATGTAGAAGGCCCACAGAAATTACACGTACAATCAATCTTAACTCATTGTGGAACGAGGCCCCGGACTGAATCGACCAATCTAGGATGCTGGCTATTATCATCCTATGGTCTGCACTGCATATCTGCATAGCAATGCACTTCTGTCATCTTAACTACAGAGGGCATTGGTTACAAGAAAAGTTTACATGCAGAGAACCTCACTGTCCAGTTTCCAGTTGCAATTGTTTAAAAGTCAGAGGCCATACTACGATCACATTGCTTTCTTTGATACTAAGACAAATAGCAATCTGGGCTTCATGAATTCCAGTGGTGACTACCATCATTAATTGATATTCCGAGTAACAACTGATGTATTCCCCAGACTTGCTGAAGAAACACTAGCACAATTTTAGAGGTGCGGTTGACACAAACCTCACCTCTCTACTTCCCCTCCTCACATCAACAGCACCACTTAAGAAAGAGGAAAGACGAATGACAGGTGTTTCCAAATATTTACTTGACTGAATTTCAAATCAATTATTCAGGAGGATGTGTGACGGTACAGCCTACGTTGTTCATGAATTAGAAACAAAAAACAAATTGTGACATCAACTTGATGGCTTGCTTACTTATTACTCAGAGTTTGCTCTGTAAGTCATATATTGCATTTTGCCCATTTTTTATTTCATTTTGTCTTCTTTGAGATTAATGTTGGCATTATGATCTATCATACTTTGTAAGATGATTTAATTATTCTCTGAAAATAAGGTAGTTCCATAATGAGTAATGAAATAACACTGGTGTAGGCTTCTATCTCAAAACTCAAAATATCTCCCGTACAAAAAGCATTCTACTCACACTCTCTGACTTGAAGTATGATACACCATGTTCACTTAGTGCAAAGTACCTTCTTTTCCAATTCTTCCTCTGAAATGAAGACACAAAATGCAAAAAACAAACAAAAAATAAACAAACAAAAACAAATAGTCAAACTTTATTCCATGAAGAATGAATCTTTTCAGAAGTGGTTAGAGGTAGATGTTCAGGAAAGCATGTCACTGTCTTAAAACATTGAAAGGAAAACAGGTGTCTGTAACATAACCTTTCCACAATTTTTTTTCTTAGACAGCCCACCTCAAACCAGCCATAAAAATGCATGACGCATACATCTCTAGTAGTGACTGGCCAGATGGCAGAAATAACAACCAAAACAGACTTAACCGATAGAGAAGACGGATTTAGCATAACTCACAGTTGAAGGTGATTGGTTATTTTATTCATGTTGCCTGTGAAGTCAGTCTTTCTTCCTGCTAACGCACTACAAACGCCACCAGCTAACGGGTATGCTCTTGGCACGTGACAATGAAACATGGCTAGCTTATGTGTGTATACATACCACTTTGCTAGCATAACAGCATTTTTCACAGTGCCAAAGTTAGTAATGAGGGCAACCATAAACCGGTGATCTTTGTAGAGAGTTTATCAAGAAGACGCTGACGTCATATGAGATTTGATACAAAAATCACCTTAAAGTGAAAATGTTAATTTAGAATAGAGTTTTGCCAAATTTGAACTGCAGAATTCCTCTCAAACTCTTGTCGTGTGTGGTTCATCAGGAGGTAGAATGAAGAGAATGCCTTTCACATAACACTTTTCCCTCCTTCAGTTGACAGTGATGTGCTTTACAAGTTAACACCAGAGAAACTCAGTGTAAGAATGCAGGTTTGCTTATCCTCTGTCCCAAACTTTCCACATCCATAGACCTACATGCATTTCAATGATGAAAGTGACGTGTCGCTTGTTATTTTTCAAGTCCTATCAGATTCCACCTTTCCAGCATTTCTCGCTATTAAAAATGTAAAGAGGAAACTTGTGTGCGAAACCTCTTTATGACTGAAAGGTCATTACAGAATTGGAGCAATACGCAGCGCCGCTATACCGGCACGGATCTGTTTTGAACGCACCCCGAACCAAAACACTGTAATCATATTTACGACTTGACAGAAACACCTATTTCTTGTTCTTCTGCTTCTTCCCTGTATCCTGGTTTGGTAATTAGGTGGGCCTGAAGAATGTATATCCATTTACTGCATAGATGGTGTTGACCTCTGTACAGTGAATATTTATGTCACTTCCGTGGATGATAAATATTGAAGCAACAGAGTGACTGACTCATTACAAATTGGATGTGTAGGGTATCCCTCCCTTTGGCTGTCTGTCAACTTTTTCAACCGACCTCTAACACCTCTCCCAAAGCTAGAGTAGGCACATTTGAAATGTGGAAGCAATTACAATCACGTCAAAATAACCATAATAAAACCAGTGACTAATAATCATTTTATTATTTCATTCTTTGTTAGCTGAGGATGAGAAGGGTCAGCATGGTTTCATCTTAATTTTCAGATAATCACTGAAATGCAACATTAATTGTTTCAGTGGCTCTTGATCTGTTTTTTACATAGAGAGATCTAAATCATGACACAGCAGAACTGAGCCATAAAAATGAAACTCTGTGACACCGATGTTACAGTACACACCGGTTTAGGGTGTGAGATCAAACTCAAAGAAAGTGTAAAATTTGCATTCTTCTACATCACTGCCATCTGTCACTCATATATTCTAAAGGCGCGTTCACACTACAACGATATCGGATCACGATCCGATTTTTTCTATTTTTAGTAAATATCTTCTCCATCTCTGATCGAAAAGAATGAAAAATTTGTCAACTTGTGTAAA
>VJOZ01079698.1:4193-15103 GCA_009801055.1 Stichopus horrens | reverse complement strand
CATCAGATCAGACAGCACTAAACACATACAGTAGCAATGCAATATGAAATTGCAAAGCATAGTGTAAAGTTGAGAGAATATTAATATTAGATTGTAATATTACAGCACAAAATGAAAAAAAAAAGTTGTCATGTGACAAAGCATAGAGCAATATGTCGTAAAGTGTAATAACATCACTTATGATACCAGATTAAAAAAAAAATGACATTGTTTTACTTAGCATAGATCAAGGTATCACAAGGTGCAATTGATATCATGTATGATAACAGGTTAGAGAAGGAAAAAGAGCAACATCCTGTAATTAAGCTGAGAGTGCAAGAACATATGTGATACCAGATTAAAGAAGTAGCAGCAACATTATTTAGCCAAGCATAGAGTAAGGAAGCATGGAGTACAATAACATAATATACAGTATGACACCAGATTACAGAAGGAGCTACCTTGTTTAGATAAGCACAGAATAAGGCAGCATAAAGGTGTAGTAAATCAAATATGATACCAGATTAAGCATCATTCAACGAAGTGTCTCGGAGCATTTACATTGCAGACTTATACTTACCCTTTGCCCATTTTTATTCATTATTCAACAAAACTCCATGAAACCCCAATAAATGGTTCTCACACAGCACCCTTTATGCTCAAGATTGCTCCCCTTCAACTTTTGCTTCTATGTGATACAGGTTTATTATGGACTTTTAAGTTCTCCTTGGTCATGAGTTTAGAAAAACAAAAAAAAAAACCCAAATATAATCTTGTGTTCGCTTTTTCTATATTTTGTTACTGATCTCATGTAAGTTGTTGGAAATCCTACCGTCCGTCTTGTAAACTCCCAACTTGAGGAGAACTTTCATCTGGAAACACATGTGCATCATGTAGGAGAAGGAATCAAATGCATTTGATCTATGTACAGGATAGAAGGCACAGTGGGAGAACAATTTATTCAGGGTTCATGAAATTTTTGCATTTAAGTGTGAGCAAGGGGTACTGTAAGTATAGTCACTGAATACTCAAAACAGTAAGTTGTGAGGAAGCAATCATGTCAAATAAAAGAGAAGCATGTATTGGTTAAACTAAATAGACATATTTCTCAATTTTTTTTTTTTGTTCATGGGAGCTCTGCAAAGAGGTTTCGTTGGTATTCGTCATTAATGAAGTGCTCTCATCTCATTTGCATCATGTAAAGACCTCTCATTGGCAGTTTCATCAAATCATGTTTCAAAATTTGAGGTTTTTATTTCAGTCTATTTCCCTTGAAAAATGTGAAAATCACTGAGTATATCAAAGAAGAATGTAGGTACTATCTGATTGTCTCTCAATAAAAGATGTCAAATCTTATTCACCAATTGTGTGTGGACTTAAGAGGCTTTATTTATGCTTACCTGATGTAAAAATGTTACTTCATCAATTTTATATTTTATGTATATTATTTCTTATGTTCATTCAGAAGGAGCCAAATAGTGCCATTGGTGGACCATATATTGCAGCTCATCTCAGGAGACAGGACTATGCCAGAAACAATCGAAAAGAGGTCCCATCCCTTAAAAATGCTGCAGAACATTTAAAAAAATTACTAAAGGAGCACAAATTGACGAAACTGTTTATTTCAACAGATGCGCCGAAGTTTGGTAAGTTTTAAGACATTCCTTGTTACCACAAAGTTTGCTACAATAACATACTATTACAGAATTGATACCTCAGTATTTGTAAAATATTATATGGTAGAGGGTGAGGGATAAGATGGTGGAATAAAATCATTCTTTGAGTATTATATAAGGTATAGTTTGTTGAATGGTTTAATTATGGATTATTACATCTTCCAGGTGATTAAGTCAGAGAGATTACTTCACGAATTAGAAGTGGTACCTCATTATTAGCTCACATAATTAAAAATAATTCAAGTGTAATTGTACAGCCTGTAGCCTTCATGAACCTGCCTATCCACTCTGTACGGAAGGCCTGGGTATGTGGTTGTTGCCCTGTCACTTATGGTGTCACCATATGGTAAACATCATCACTAGCCACGATCTCAGTGTGTTGTTTGCTTTTCAAGATCTTTCAGCTTGGAAGTTCCTAAGAAATGATTATGATATGGTAACCTGACCTCTTGCAATTGAAAAGCTTTTGCTTAACTTTATAATTTCATGACACATAAATTTAACAGGTATACATGCCAGTGGATTCAAATAAAAGTATTAATAACTTGATCATAAATTGAAAACAAAATGTATGCATTGATGGAAATTATGTGAAAACAATTTCTACTAGCTTGGGGGTCATGACATCATAATTCAACTGAAGTCTGTTTTAATCCAACTTGGGCAAAAGTGGCAGCACCCTTCTCTGAACTTTAAATTATGTAACTTATGCAGAAAGCAATATTTAGTTTAATTAATTTTTCGGGAAGAAGTTTGTCAAACACCTCTGCTTCATATCTTACAAAGATATACCAAAGGGTTTGTTCTCTTCTTAATCAGTTTCTCTATTTCACTCTTTTTCAATCCACTGTTTTGATCTGGATTTTTCCCTGATACAGGCGGTGATTGAATTTACTTCACTCTTAATGCAGTTATCACCCTCACACCATCGTACCATCTTTTCAAATTTAAGCGTCCCCATTGAGCCAATCACAGGCTGTTCCTCCACCTGTTACTTCTGTTAGTGCTTTCATTACAAACTTGGGCACATATCACACCATATCATTTGCTTGTGGTAATGTAGTAGACCTGATAGTGCATAAACTAAATACTTTTTGTATGTAAGTTTAATTTTGTCATCTTCCAAGAGATTTAATTTCTAATGCCACAAACAAACCCTAGTTCTACTTAGTTCAGTTGTGTGAGCTGCAGCAACATTGCTGTGCTAGTTATCTTATCGTTTTCTCTTTTTGTCTTTTTTTCAGTGGTAGTGTTCACTCTTTGGGGACGTGGTCTCTTCACATTTCCAATCATCCTTGTCATCGCCTTAATCATCATGTCCTTTATGATCAGCTTTTACTTCTACTGTGTCATGAGCGGACGGGTTCGGTCGCTGATGAGAGCCCGATCCACCGTCGAGAATTGCACAGGTGGCAGCAACAAAATGGAATAATCCTACATCTGTTTTTTTCCTCCTTTTTTTTTATTACTGGTTCAGACGAAGGTACTCAACTGCTTCAGTTTGATATGTCATGTGAATTTGCATCACATTTATCCTGAAAAGGAAACCTTTGTCATTTCCAACATGTGACTGATCGAGTGTTGACACAAAACTTTGAATACATACCGTACACAAAATTCCCACGTGTAAGTAAATATTGTCAAGTTTCCAACATGAGCTACTCAATTTCACATCTTGTGAAGAAGATCACAAAACACATGAGAAGTGCTCCCAAGTAAGAGTAAGTACTGGAGCATTTCAGTGCTGGAGTATTTCAGTCTGTCAATGGCAACTAACAAAGGTGGTGAGAAAGGTAAGTGAGTACAACTGACCAGAAAATGGCTGCTCATATACACACACCATTGAAAAACACTAGCTGTGGTCACCACAGTAAATGTTTTAGTGAGTCACCTGTACTTGAGCTATACAAGAAAGAATAGGTAACTGATGGAAGGCCCAGCTGGATTGAAACTTCAAAATTGATTCTGAGAGAACCTATGAAATGCAGTGAAGAAAATAAGTATTTTAAAACTCAATGTAAAGAGGACTTGCATATTACAGTGGGACAAGATTCTTAATAGAGCATTTTGGTTTTTCTAGCTCATCTATATGGGCAGTAAATTATGCTAGTGAAGTGAGCTTATACTATGACAGTCTCTCATCATGTCCACTTATGTAGCTTCCCACTTTTGGTAAATTTCACTTATTCTTTGCCCAGGAAATTCCAATTTGTTTTAGATGTTTAAAAAAAGAATTGCTGTGTAAGGTAAATTTTGAAAAGTGTCTGGCTAAAAGATTACTCTGTGGTAACAAAATGGAATTTTCCTGCTTTGATGCTCCTCTCTTTCCTTCAAAAAGAATTTCTGGCCAGGAGCCAATAATGACAAAACAAACGAAGAGATGTACATGATGGTGTTGGTATTGCAAACAGTGTCTGTTGATTTTGAAAATATTGGAAACATTGTTAAATGTACACCAAGTTGCTCTTTCCTTCATTCTTGCAAAAGCACTATTAAAGTAGAATTATAGGGGATACAACAGTCTCATTGCACAGTATAAAAATGACACACATGAGTTACAGGAGCCTATGTGTGTAAATTACTTCATAAATTACAATATGTTTAGTTACCTGCAACTTGTAATAGCCTACTGCAACTTTTAAGTCATTGTAGGCAGGTTGAACATTTTCAGTTATTGATTATCAGTTTTTTTTACATGCGGTTGTGCTGGTGTGCTTCACATCATGTACTGGTATATGTTGACATCTGTTTATGTCTCTGTGCTACCTCAGACTTTGCAGACATCAGAGAATGACATCTTCAGATTTATTCTGTTGATGTGCTCGTACTGAAAGACATTCTTTTTCCAAAGGACCATCATGGGGGCAGATGTACAACACCCAACTCATAACTGGTGGGTTTACCTCACCACTATAAGGTAGTATTGCTCCTGACAGTGGCTGCCTTCAACATGGCAGGGGCAAGGTAAACGTCACCACAGATGTGACTTTTTACCTTGATTATTGTTTTTAATAACACCACAGGGTTGCAAACAAAGCCCACCCTTTCGGTTAAGTTTGTCTTGCCAAGTCGTTACATAGGAGGGAGGGTAGAATTATACCATTTTGTGTCTCAAGAATGTATGTAAGGATTTTCAAATGCTTTTGAAGCATAGCATTCCATGAGAGATGGAATGTAAAGTGCAATAAGACAAAGTCGCAACAGGTGATAGTCACAAAAAACTTTGAGTACATTTTAGAAAGCTTTTATAGCTAACCTTGGCATGCCGACGGAAAAATCAAGGCTTACAAAATGAAGGTTTTTTTTCTGGTTGTACTTGTGGTGATTGCAGAAAAATAAGAAAGAAATTGAAAGTAAATATAAAATGTTGAGCTATGAGTGTGTTTGGTTTAGTTTCTGGCAAAAGAGAATTCTGAATCTGATATTTTTACCTTTTATTACAAGTGATGTAGTCATCAAATTAAAGAAACCAGTGTTCATGTACTGCATGAGAAATTGATGCTAGCATAAATTATTCCTCCCCTCCCCTGGCATATGCATACACAATGTCAAAACCTAGTTTCTGACAGATACCATATGCTTTAAGTTGTTGCATGATGAAACCTGTCCAGAACTGAGACACAAGATTTGATATTTAGCGACAACTGGCAAAGGAGATGAACCAGTGGCATTTATCTTCACAGTAATTTTAAACCTGATGTGCTCAATTTAGCAAATTTCTAATAGTGAAGGTTCTTATCCAAAAAGTTGTGGGTAGGTGGAGATGAGAAATTGTGGACTGAAAGGCCCTGCAGTGTCTTATTTTAGCCCCTAGTGTGAAAATATTTAATAAGATTATAGAAGAGTTAGTATCTCAGAATTACTAGAGATGCCACAAACAAGCCCTACTACATTCCATACAAATCTGTCCAAAACAGATTTACCATTTGAGTATGTAAAGTGGCTCCTTATGGTATGCAAGTAGAGTTTGCAAACAAGCAGCCAGCTTTCTTGAAAAAAAAAAAAAGATATTTGAATAGAAGCACTAATCATGGAAGCAACAACTCAGTTAGTATCACCCATTTAACCAAAATTTTGGATAACATTCATTTATCCATCTATCTTGTGAAAATTTCAAGTAAAATGCCAACTTTGAATAGGACACTTCATCAGAAGTTGACAGTATGGACAGCTATGTGGGCTGTTACCTCCTTGACACAAACATTTTGACAGCATGTAGTAGGGATGATGCTAGCTTTGCAATTCAAAATAGATTGAAAATACTGACAGATCTTAAGTAATACCTGATATTTCTCTTCCTCAGCCTAACTTCTCCCAGCCTTCATCACTTACTGACAGTACATACATAGTTATGTTGCCTGCAGATGTCTTAATTGTTTAAGTCTTTTGATATTCATGGATGGTTGAAAGATGGTTTTGTTTCTCCTTGTATTGATGGATGAAAAAAGTAGAAATATATTTTAGGTATTATCAATGCACAGTACATTTGCTATAAATGTTGTTTCATATAATTGTAAATAAGTAAATGATATAGTACACAGGAAAACTACTTTGCATTTTCCATCTTTCAGCGATCTGGAACAGTTGGGTGAAAATGGGGATGTTTTAGACAAAATCTGGCATATTAGTAGCTTAGCGTCATGAAAATGGTGTTTTTGAGTCAAACTGGTTTCTGTGTTTCATCCATTTTACTGTATTTTTCCAACTTCTTTAGAATTTCGTAACTTTTTCTCTTGATTATCATGACTGGAACTCTTTATGTTTAACAGATTTCTGTATTGCACGATTTAATAAATTTGCAACCACAAGGAACAACTGTGCTTCTTTTTTTTTCTCCTTGGCTTTTCCCTCATTTCTGATCCATCTGTTACCTCTTCTTTGTTGTCTGGGGTGACCTTTCCCAGGCCTGGTACTTTCCCTTCACGATGCCTGTGTGGTTGGAGATCGACAACTGACGTTGACGTACGTGGTCTGTGGGGGCAGAGTTTGCCTTTAGTGGGGGAAACTGATCACTGTCCCCTTGGAGCAAAAATAGAAAATGAAAATCGGGTTTGCAGGGCATCTCTTATTGACTGCATGTTTTCTGGAATTTTGAACTCTGATCCCCAAAGGACAAATTTTTTACAATACCTTCACCTTTACTATAATACCTACAACTTTAAGATTCAATGCATATTTGCGTAGCAAAAGTGTTCTCTGCAGTCATCTGAAAACAACTTTTTCTGATATTTTGCAAATTTATTAAAGTGATGTGGTGTGAGATTACAGCCTTGCTACTAATGTCTTTACATGACACCCGTATGAAGCTTGTAAATTTATACACAAAAGGAATTTGCCATAAAAAACAAAACTCATCACAAGTTTTGCATCAAATAAGCAATTCATGAACTGAATAGATGTTGACCTCAAAATTTGAAGGGTGATGTAGGTCAGTAACCAATGAACTGTGGTGGTTTCTCTAACATTTAATATGAACATGTCAAAACTAAATTTGTGCCTTAAGCTACCCTATTAAGGAGCATGCAATAACATACTGAGGGCCTCACAAGAAGGAGGTCACCAACCTAAGAGATAAGGGGCTAAGAGGATCTGTTGTAAGATGCATATTTCAACTTAAAACTGTCTCCAGGCTGACCTGTCATTTAACTCCTCACCATATGTGACCTCCTTCTCTATTGTCGGTAAGTGTGCATGGATAGTGTGATAATAAGAATTGTGTGAGCCTCTTTTACCAACAAACATTTTATATCAGGATACTTGACATTCACTGAAAATGCAGAGATCTTGATGGATATGGCTGTAGGCCTCTGACAAGTGCAACAGCATAATCTCTAGGACAATTGATATTTCTGTGATACTAGGCCAGCATTCAAGATTACCAAAGGTGACTAAAAACAGTGTACATGAGGTATTACAGTAGAAGTATATTTTTATTTCAACTTTGTTTCATGCTTTTTTAGCCATGGCTAATCATACCCAAGGGGCCAAAGCCCTCAATAAAATTATACTAATATAAAACAGAAAGTACACCATAAAAATAAGTCTGAAAAACAAGTTTCCAGTCTAGAAATGAAATACATGGAATATGCATTTTCTGGTCAAAAATAGAATACCCATTTTTATTCTGAAAATCAGATACATGTCTTCAGTCCAAAATAAATTACACGTAGTGGAAGGGGATTGGTAAAGCGCACTAATATATCCAAAGTGCAATATCATGGGACTTCCAGTCCAAGAGCTACTGCATGGGCAGTCAATATTTGTAATGTTCACTCTAATGTTCACCCCAAGTAATGTAAAAAAAGTAACTACAAAGGTATGTTGGATTAACATGAAAATCGAGGTAAGCTCGAGAGCGTTGCCTAGGCAAAAGAATTGACACCACCCAGAATTGGTCAAAGAGGGGTCAAAGTTTATACATCATATTGCTTTGATCAAAAGGTGATGTATGGTGTGCCAGTTTGAACAGTCTTTTTTGGGTACCATACCACCATTAGATAATGTTCATTGCCGGGACTAGCTCACCCTCAAGGAAAGTGTGTGTTGGTGATGCCCAGCTCATTTATCACAATATTTCAAAAAGAGAAACTTGGAAATTTCCCAAACTTGGTACATAGATTCCCCATATTGAGAGGGGAACTCTATTGTTTTTTGTGGAGGTCATCTGAGGTCACCACAGGTCAAACACTGAAATCTCATTATGTCAATACCTCAAGAATGCAAATTCCAACAGTTCTCAACCTTGGTACATAGATGCCCCATATTAAGAGAAAAGTCCATATTGTTTTTGGTCTACGTCAAAGATCATCTGAGGTCACCAGATGTCAAACATTGAAAATCTTGTTAACACAATATCTCAATGTAGAAATGATGGATACTTCCCATACTTTATACTTGGGTTGGTTATATCAAGAGGAAGAACTCAATTGTTATTTAGTGGAGGTCAAAGGTCATATGAGGTCACCACAGGTTATACACTGAAAATCTTGTTATCATGATATCTCAAGAGGGGAATTTCTGACAGTTCACAATCTTGGTACATAGATGCCTGATGTTAAGAGGGAGAACCCTATTGCTTTGGCTGGAGGCCAAAGGTCAGATGAGGTCACCAGATGTCAAAAACTGAAAATCTTCTTGTCATGATATCTCAAGAAGGGAAACACTAACAGTTCTCAAACTTGGTACATAGATGTCCAATCTTATAAGGAAAAACCTTACAGTTTTTGGTGAAGGTCAAAGGTCATCTAAGGTCACCAGAGGTCAAAAACTGAAATTCATGTCAACACAATATCTCAAGACAGGAATGATGGATACTTCTCATACACAAGCAACATGTTCTATTTTGTGATAAACAAAATCCATTTGCGGCCATTGCAGGACACATTGTTAAACCACTGTAAACACAATATCTCAACTTCAAGACAAGCATACACCGATCTCATTTTCGACATGTACTGTAGCTGTGCCTTACTGAGCAAAAGTAGCCAAAATTCTTTCTGTAAAGAGAAAAGGTCGCTTGCTGTCGAATTTTGAAAACCTTAAAAACACTACATCTGAAGAAGAGGTACCAGGACATGTCTCGCACTTTATTTGGAGATTCACTTTAGTAATGAGTGCATGAAACACCTTTTGATTTTGTTAGAGGTAAAAGATCATTTGGGGCCAACATATCCTCCCTTTTTTTGATTAAACCATTGAAACCATAATGCCCTCTGGTGTTCTGGTTCCATCATTTTGTTTCATGCAGTGATGACCTCATCAAAATTGAGAGTGTTCAATTTTCATGGAGGCAGTAAGCTAGAGCCCTAATTTTGCACGTTTTACTGCGATCTCCCGTGCATTTCTCACCTTTCCAAATTATGTTGTAGTTAAGTGACACCATCCAAAATTTTGGGTGTGTCAATAAAGGTTAATAAAATTAGTAAAATGTCTTTGACAGTAAAGTCAAAGGTTAGCGACCTTCCAAATGTTTATGTTAGGACTGAAAATTGGTTCTTAACTTTCAGACTGAAAATGTGCATTTTATTTGCAGACTGAAATTGTGTACTTTATGTTCAGACTGGAAATTTGTCAGAATGAAAATTTGTAGGACTGTAAACATGTATTTGACCATCCGGACTGAAAGCATGTATTTTATTTGCAGACTGAAAACATGTGTTTTACTTTCAGACTGAAAACTTGCCGGACTGAAAATTTGTTGGAGAGAGATGGACCCCGATGCTCTCAACATGAAGAAAGCTACACAGGTTAACTTGCATGACTACATTATCATTTTTCCTACTGTTAAGCACACTGATACCATAAATTGACCGATAAATCAGACCAAACTCACCATCTGGAGATGAGAAGGAATTACTCCTTACTCTATTTGGAAGTCCATGAATGCTAGAGCTAGCGACAGACTCTAAATCCAAAGATGGACTTGCCTGTGAAGAGATTGAGGATGACTAATACAGTAGTCTGAGACTAGGTTGTTAAGTCTGCATCTCAAAAGATGGAGCAATGCAATAAGGGACGGTTGAAAGAGTGGATTGGCATCAAATGCAAAAATATCTCAAAATCTTACACTACATTTCTCTACAAAAGAGCTTACAGTTGGTGAAGGATACCAAGCAATCAATCCTTAATTGGTTTTCAGTTTCCCTATCTAGGGAGCTTCCATTATGTTCAGTTCAAGGAGTACCGTATCATGAGGTCACTTTCACAGTGCACTTACTGGCCATTGATTGCTACATCAAGTTACAACGAAAAATTTTCTGATTAAAGAGGAACCCTAAATATTTTTTAAATCTAACATTTTTGGGGGGGCCTTGATAATTCACAAGCCTCTTCCTCAGCCGAACACTCATGTTTTGATTACCACAATATCTAACATACTTTTTCTTAAACCTTGCAAAAGAGAGGAAGGACAGCAAGGGTGAATGGACCATGGTGATAGGCACAGGGGGAAAGACTAAGATTTAAAGATGAAATGATGAGGAAAAATATGTCCTTTTTCACACTCCATCTCCATGGTAATATCACCCACAAAGCTGTTAGTATTGGTGATAAGGGAAAAATGAGTTAATTGCAATCCTTACCGTTAGCTGCACCCTTCCCTGTAGGACGTCTGGACTCATCCATGGAAGGTTTGGCTCACTAGAACTGTGTCTGCCTCTACGGTTGTGAGGTGAATCAATGGCAGATTTACTTTGATCATAATGTTGAACTTGCGCATTAACCCACCTTGAAGAAAGATGAATAAAACAAACAATA
>VJOZ01079695.1:0-10780 GCA_009801055.1 Stichopus horrens | reverse complement strand
AAAAAAAAAGCAAATGAACTCATCTCAAAGGGGGTGAATGCTGGTAGTGTAACCCAGGTGACCAGGGAGATCAGAGTTACCTTGGCACGGTCACAGACATTTACTACCCAGTCCCGAAAAAGTATTACCGACTTCCTTCATAAAGTGGAGAATAACACTTGTTTAGGTCAATGTCTAATGTTACCTGTCATACATGATACATTATAAAAGTTAAAAACAATGAACCATGATGTACTGTATATCAGTATGATTTGAGACGATCCATTGAGAAGGTAAGTGTTCCTAATACACTTCACCCTCTCCGCACTGAATGCGAGATAAGGTACTGTCGAAATGCCTGTCAACAGTGGGTGTCACATTTTCTCTGGGTAGCCTGACAGGGACACGCAAAAAAAAATTACCCAAAGTTTCGACTTTAGGAACCGACGAAAACACTAGTGAATGGTTCATCACAACAAATCAGAGCTACACAGGCATGGTGATGAGGAGACTTTCAGAACCTTGGCTCTAAAGATTGAAGGTGACTCACCGTCGTGGCTTCATTTCCTTCGTCACCTTTGATTACTTCTTCTAGTTCCCTGGAGATGATCTGGTAGGTGGTGATGACCATGTCATATCGGACCAGGTCCTTGGCTCTCTTGGTGCGATTTGGCCCATGATACTTATGGACCCTCAATCTCCCCCTTTCACAACGGCGCTCCACCTCTAATGCCCAGTGGTCCATGAGGGATGCCGGGCAGATGATTAGGGTGCTGTTGCATTTGATGAAATCATTGTGCTCTGGAAAAGAATATTCTCTAAGTCCTGTGAATCATTCATTGATTTGATCAAACTCAAAGAATATCTCAAAATTCTGAAGCATGGTCAAAAAAAGATATTATTGTGTCAAATTTGGGGCAGGAAATAAGGGACAGAAAATAAACTGGTAAAGACTTGAAGTGAACATTATACTAATTGTTCCTTTGAACAATACTCACTAACAACTTGCACTTCCTGTCTGCTAGTCTAATCTTTTTTGCACTCTGTTGGTAGTTTGTGGGCTGTTTATCCAAGTGTGTCTATACTAGTCCATTCTTTCTTTGTCCTTACCTGGCAGTTCATAGTCTGTTCACATTACATGAGTGTGTCCACTGGTCTAATCTTCCTTTGTTCTTACCAAGTGATAATACCTGCGTATGTCTACTAGTCTAATCTTTGCCTCTGCCAAGCAGTTTACACCATGTCTATAGACCAACATGTGATAGTCATCTATCAACTTCATAAATTAGTCAATGGCCAAATTAGAGCCCTTTCATAGAAAAAAGGTACATACCACTGGCTTCATCATTAGATTCTAATGCGGCTTCTGTTTTCATTTGCTCTCCATCTCCACTCTTCTCTGTATCATCTTTCTTTGCCTCTTCTAGACCAAACCTTGTCTCCTTCTGCTTCATCACCAAGGCGATCATTGTGAGGGTTTTACCTAGACCCATATCATCAGCTGATAAGATAAAAAAAAGAAAGGATTCACAAAGTACGTATACAGCGCAACATTTAATGTCAGTGATGTAAAAATGGCAACTATGAAGCGGATGCGACAATACCATGGCAAACTTCAGTTGTCTGCATTACACCAACGAAAGAGAGAGATGGTTGTAGTACATCGCTACAGGTGATGTTCATGCACACGTTACATGATAGGAGTAGTCAGGGAATGTAAAGAGGGGACAAGTTGAGGACAGAGATTTGATTCTTGACTAAAAGAAGGCCCTGTATTTGAGCTTGTTACATTATCGGTATTTCCTTGAAGCTTCATCACAGCTAGACCGTGCATTAAGCAAAGGTTAATGCATGATTAGGGTAAATGCAACCACACAAGAGGGCTCAGCCCGAGTTCATCCGGCGATAGCAGTAGCCCCCAAGAGTGCATTTCCCTCTTAATGCACACGTCCAGTGTTGATAAACCTTGTTCATACATAGACAGCGAGATTTTGATGAAAAAGATCAAAATGACAGCAAATTTAGGTCTATAAGTGACCACTTTTTTTTTTTAAATGAATCCCAAATGCTGCTAACACGATAAGTTATTTGGCAACAACGTTCGTTTAGGATTGGCTAAGTTCGACCATTGTTTTGTTATCATGACATAAGATAGCATATTGTAATCATCCACTGGTGATTTTACCTTTAAATTACCATGCACTTATCTAACGATAAAAACATGATCACCTGATTGTAATGGGCCAGTAGACATTAAGGACTCTTTCTAAGCAAATGAATGAAGCAATATTCAACAAATGACCTCACCCAGTATGCCGCCACATGGATGCTGCTTTTCTCTCCATAGCAACCAAGCCAGACCTTGCCGTTGATGCTGCATGAGGCTAACTTTCAATCCCTTTGGGTCAGGCACCATATCATCCTGTGTAGGACAGCTTTCTAAAGATCTGCAACAACAATTAGAAGAGAATCAAAACTACAGAAATGCATTATGGGATGATAATAGACAAGTGATTGATTATTTGACGTATGGTGATGGTATCTCTCTTCTGAAAATGCAGGTTTCAAGCCTTGGTATCAAATAATACAATCATACCAACAGCTGTTGACCTAAAATGACAACTGGAAGACTTCTAGTGCTTAATATAAACAAGCATACAACTGCCTTGGACCCTATTTGTTCCAAAGTAAGTTTCGCTATGATCAGAAAGTTTTGTCAACTCAATATATAACACCGCATAGGTTAACTGTCAAAGGTTCCTTCATTGATACAGTATAGAGTATTGTTTTTAAAAAGTTTTTTTTACAATTTTGTTTACTCCAAAAAACTTTGATCTCTTTCAAAAACATCATGGCTTGTTGTACTCACTATGACACACTAACACAACAAACAGAAAATCTTCTGAGGTATCATGTGTACAAGGCTTTCACTCCTGGGGCCCCCTTGACCTCAAATGAAATTTGGCTTTTTAGTTTTTACTAATTGCAATGGATTTCTTGCACACAATTTGGTATGTATATCCACATACAGTTGGGTACCAAACATAGGTTCAAGCTTCCCTTCTTGAGTGACTGAATTTACGAGCCCTTAAAATTTGGCTAAGTACTGCTAAGTTTACAAGGAGTTTTACAATTGTTAGAAGTAGATTAGATTGTAGTGTATTAAAATCATGTCTTACATTCAATGTGCTACAACTACATGCTAGATATGAGAACCATCCTAGCTTTCTCAGTTGAGATATACTGTGTGCAATGTCTTCACACTCTGATCCCCGTTGACCATAAATGATTTGAAAACCAAATGAAACAATGAAATTGTTAAACTAATGTGATACACCTAATGTGTACATAATATGAGATTCAGTTAAGCTTTTCCTATTAAGATATGGTGTTGACACTTTTCACGATTGTACCTATGCTGAGTTTTAACTTTCACGAAAACAATTTTTGCTTGTACCAAATGTGGTGCACCTACATGACAAATGTGAGATCCATCCCACCTGAAATTCCAGAGATATGATGATTACAAGGTGCATACCAAAATTACTTTGAGACACACAATCACACCCACACAGGTACACACCATCATGCATGGAAAGTACAATTATGATAGAAACCAAGCAAGATGCAATGATTTGAGCTGGAAGATGAGCCAAGGAAACTTTCCACGCTAGGAGCAGCAATTCTTCTTTACATTATAAAACTCAATCAAAATTTGGATATATTTTACTACAACTCACTCATGCAATTTTTTGATGGCATCATTTGTGATAGAACCGACTTCTCTAAGCCTTGCAGTGGTCATCCGCCCACCATACAATGTCTGCATCTGAGGATTAGCTGCCGAGAAAAGGAAAAGAAAATGTTGAGCTCCTAATGCAAAAAGGAAGATGAGCAAAATGAGTATAGAGCTTTTTAACCTTATAAAATCTGTGACCTCTTCAGAACACACCTCCACCAACTAGCAGTGAGTAAATAAAAATTGCTGGCTGAGGCAAGTGGAAAAATATTATCCTGGGATCTCGTTCAGTTGATTCTGACTGCTGATGTCAAAGTATATGTCATTCCTTTGTGGCCACACTGCTATGTTTGAAATTCATTGCTAGGCAGAACATTCAATTTGTAATGTATAATGTAAATTTTCCTACAGTTTTAGTTGAGACGGCTTACTAAATTAAAACATTAATTCCTTGTGAAAGAGCAGATCTCCAATCAAAGTTACAGCATTTTGTAACAGGTGGAAAAGAATTGCAAAGGAAATTCTTTTTGATACTGACCAGCGTATTGGTATGCCATGAGATCAGGGTGCGTCGTGGTCTGCATAGCCTTCATCAAGTGATCTCTAATGGTCATCTGGGAAGGGTGAGTTGAAGCTGGTTGATTGACAGCAGCTGTGAAACATTGAAATTGTAAACAAAAAACATTAATGCAAAAGAGGCAATTCCATAAACAGCCACAAATTTTCGGTAAATCAGTTTAATGGTAATTGTTGTCAAAGTTGACCATAAAAGTCTGATCACCCATTTGACGTTCACCAACTTCAGAAACGTTCAGTTGTTTCCCCTCTCATCGATTAGTGTTTCCATCAATATGCATAAAAAAATGACACGGGTAATTTTTGTCTTTGTACGGTGGGTGTGTGTGGAGTGGCCATTATCGGTGTAAAATATACACTTTCTGTTAATTCTCATCAGATCATTTAATCGCAATCTTACAGCAAATATCTTGTACTTCAATTCACTTGAAATTTCATTTCAAAAGAGATAGGATTCTGAACACTTGAATAAAGTAGCATACACCTATCAGGTACAGCATTTCACATCCAATGTTGACCTAGAGAAATGTTGTTGTTCACATTCTGAAAGAATGGAGCAGTCATTCTGAAACCAGGAAGTAATTGTCGATCAAACAGGTACCCAGGTTCATTACCTGGGTTACCTGTGGAGAACACTATTACTGATAGACGAATGACGTATATATTTCACACCTTGGCATCAATGTTCATACTGTTCAAAAGCTCTGAATAAATTGAAATCCCATGATGCACTGCAAAGAACACAGATATCTGTGTTTACATGGTGGAACCATGTTTTCATTTCTTTAATGATTTAATTGGTGCCTGCATATAGAGAAGGGCCACTCTCATTACTTTCCTTACAATCTGTTTTAATGAACAAGCCGAAATGTGGAAAAGTAGGAAACCTCATTTAACTTACTATCGATTGTCATCAAAGGGAGATGATGATCTCATTTTGAACCATTTTATATGCTCATCTTCAAAGGAATGTCTGGACTAAAAATACGAGGTCTATTGCTGAAAAGATGGAGGCACTGTGCAGTACTTTCAGAATATCACAGAGTGTGTGTTCCACCAATCGTTGCTACAATTCAGGCGAATGATTCAGAAAAACTTGAGCATACTCTACAGTATATATACTGTACCCACCCAATTACAATTGAAAAGAAAAACAACCAGCTAGGTGGTAAATCTTTTAATTAAAGATATTGACTTGAATAAATTGTCATCATTATTTTAATTGATGAGAAGACTTTCTTTAATGACTGTCATTACCTTGTGAAGAAGAGATCTCCTTCTTTAATGAACTCAGGTGATGTTCAAGTTCTCTGATCCGCCTCTGCAACCTTTCGCCTTTGTCTGGTAGAAGGGAAAGTGGTACACTCTTCATGGTTTGCTTCAAAGAAGAAAAGAAAAAAAATTGAAATTGGAGAGAGGAGTTGTCAGTTATCAACTTCAAATATTATAACAAAAAGAAACAGTGTCATAATAATGAGCTGGAAATCCAGCATTTGGTCTTTGTTTCATATTTAACTCTCACCTTTAAACAAGTACCTGCAGATTCAATCCTGCAGTGCCAGGTAGACTCATGAAAAAGACCAAAATGATACAAAACCAAGAATTCATACTGTGAACTTCTTGAAAATTATCTTTTTAGCTTAACGTTTTCATCCTTTAGAGTGTGTGTTTGTTTTACTTGACTTTACATTTTCAGTCCTCACTAGAAGGGACCACTGCACATGGTAATCACCTTCAACCTCCGTCGACAGACTGACCGTCAGATACCTTCACAGCAGTATGTAGTACTGTAGCTGCCACACATGTCATTAGATATGTATATGACTGTACCAACCTGCATCTGGATGAGGTTGTCAACACAGAGATTCCCTCAGAGGTGGTAAAATGTCCCCACTTTCATAAAATTATTAAGTATTCAATTATCTTGGTTTGATAGTGAAGAGAAAGACACTTTGAGATTATGAGATTACAGGACAGAAGCAATGAATGAATCAAAATATTTAACAAAGACAAAAGTTTTATTATGGGGGTATGTAAGACAACATTTTTTTTTTGGAGGGAAATTCAAAGAATAAAAACAGAACATCAGAGTGGATTTGTCTAGAGTCACATTCTGTCCCACTTAAAATCCTGTATTTTTGCTTTCTTTACAATCAAACACGACAGAAATATTTCAAGTCCCATTACAGGTCTCTGCACAGTTCATTCATTCATACGGCATTAATACATCTTTCATTAAGACAGTTACCTTGTGTCTCGCCAGTTCCATTGACATCGTTTGATGTTGCTTCCACAGTTGATTAGTATGATGCAGACTACCGGGTGCAGTCACTGGCAAGTGCGGTCCCTGCTGCTGCTGCTGAACACTAGAATTACTCTTTCCTGACACTGACGAGCCATGGTGGTGACCAGTGTGATACGTGCCATCGCTCAAAGTGGAATGAGATGGGGCCAACTGATGGCGTTGCTGATTTGGCTTGGTGAACAACGTTGCAGCATTGAATCCTTGGGTTACATGTGACGCCGTGGTTACATGTCTGTGTTGTGATGTGACAGAGCTTTGTTGATTGTCATGGGAAGAACTAAAATTAGTGACTTGCGATTTCATTCCAGTGATTGCTTCACCTGTGAGCGATGTTTTCTCAGGTTTTTCTTCATTCATAACTCCTCGTGTGTCTTTGATCTCTCTGAGGGTTTCTGGCACTTTACTAACATTGCCTTTATTTTCCTCTGTATCGTCGGTGAGGTGTTGTTTCTCAAGCTGTGACTGCAGTCTCTCCACTTCTCCTCCTTCTTGGGGCATTTTCTCCTCCCTTCCACTTTCACCTCTGTTCACTACCTCAGACTTTTTGACAGCTTCACTGCCATTGGTTGAAATTTCATACCTGCCCCTATCTTCAACAGATTGTCCCTCCTGTATTTTCTCTCCTGTTTTCTGTATGGTGCCACCTATCATATTCCTCTCATCCTCCTTGTCCCCGTCATGTTTGTGATGATTATGATCATCTCTGGGGACTGCTGATGACGAAGTACTTTCTGTTGCAGCAAACGGGTTGCGTTTGTCCTTGCTCTGGTAGTGATGTGACTGGGTGCCATTCAACGATGATAACGGCTTTCTTGAGAGAGCTCCCTAGGAACAACGCAGAGTTAGAATCTCTTATTTACCATGCACAAATACCCAATGGTAACTGCGGTGAGCGTTGTCTTGTAATCAAGTAAAAACATAGACACTACACTGCGTCTGCATGTTAATGTTATCAATGTTGTTTATTGTCTACAAAACTGTCAACTCTACCCCAGCTCCAAATGTGAGGAAAGTTCTAGTTGCTTCTTGGAATAGTTGACAGCCTTTTCACCCCTGTACAAATGAAGCATTCAGGGTTTGTGGTAAAGAAATGAAATAGCCCAAGTACATTGATGAAAGATTAGATTAGATTTTAAAACATGCTGGAGCTGCAGTACTGTGCAGTACAGTAGTGCCAGTTTGGAATTAAAACCAAATGAGCTTCTAGTGAAATTTTCACACTAAGCATCAACATTAGTATGATACAGTAAGATGAACTGAGGCTCATGCAAATATCATTCAAATGAGTGGATTGTGATTGTCAAAATGCAATTCACGATAGCTAGAAATATAGAGCAATTTTGAGCCCTATTCAATCACACCAAGCCTTGTCATTTAATTTCACATAGAATGTAAAACATATAATATAGGTTAAAAGCACATTACACTATTATACACTATACATTATACTACATTAAAAGGGAACATTGACACTCACTTGTCTTGCTTTTATGATGGTATGACCACACCATCCTTCTTTGCCCTCTTTCTTGGCAGTTTGGCAACGGTAATACAACCTGTAAAGAGTATGAAAAATTTCAAAAAATTTCTTTCACTAGTGCATATCCCCAAGACTTCAAATTCACCTGATTTGCATAAATACAAGGGCAAGAAAGAATTACCTGTCTTCTTAACTTAGGTCCTCAGACTGTTTCCCTTCACACATTGGATAGCATAAGAACTACACACTGATCGAAAAGAAGTTACACAATCGGCCCATAAGGGACGTGACTTTTGGAAATCCGATAACAGCGTTTCTCATAAAGTTTGCACAAATATTGTGGGCAAGAAATCTGGATGATACCAGCGGTGATTCATAAGTACTAAAGAAAATCCAGTGGATTTATTTACAGTCAACCTCTGCGTCACTTCAAAGTCCCACAATTACTTTTGGGTATGAAGAAGTAGAACTGTCAGCCTATCACAAATCCCATCACTTGTTTAGGCAGTGAAATGTACAAATACCACTCAGGATGATTTTCAAAAAACTCTTGGATAATATGATACCTCTCTTCTAGTTGATTTCGACAACATTAAATATTCAACCTCATTAAGAGGACCCATTCCAAAGGTTAAAGGTGGTGAACATGAACAGGGTCAATGCACATTAATGTTTCATGACTTTTCCATGGATGTATCAGGACATCTACAGTAGTCAACCATCATGTGAACATATCACTAATATACATCCCAGAATATGGATAATGGTACAAGTTACAACCATCGGCATCGAGACAGAAAGTAAATTTTTTAAACTCACAAAGAATAAGTAGTCTGTTCTAAATTTCATAATATGTTCTGTTATGATTTCTGTCATTTATCATAAAATTTCATGAATCTGTGCCTGGAAAGTGAAAATAAAATTCTCTGACTTTTCCGGGCAAAGCGAACCCTGCATGGTTTTTATTTGCCTTTTTTTTTCTTTGAAGATTTCACATAGAAAGAATGGTGAGCGATGCTTCCCATGACGCTGAGAAGCTGATCTATGTTGATGCAGCACAATATGTTAAAAAGGGTCATGGCAGTAATGCTACAGGAGAATCAGCCATTTGGAAATGCAACCAAAAGTAAAATTGCTTCCGACAGCTTTTCTCCATTACGGTAATATTCATCTTTTCAAAGATCATCTGCATGAAGCAACCATCCTACATGCTAGGGACAGGTGTGAGATGGGAGTCCATATCGCTTAAAGCGGCAACTGGACATGATATCGATAAGTTTGAAAGGAGTTTAAAGGGTGGAACCACTTAACAAAAATTGACAATGTATGTAATTCACATCATTAGTCAAATTTCACATCCGATAGTTATGAACACTGTCCAAATTTTCGGATTTTTGACCATTACTTGCACTGGTTGTGTGTGTGTGAATGTAAAACTAATGTGAAGTGTCTAGTCATGAATTTTCAAAAACCAAATTAAATTGTTGAATTTAATTACTCACTGATTAATGTTCCATTGCATGTGAAAAGGAACTCCCTCAGGCCATCAGATGAGAACTCTTTTTTTTTCAAGCACAATGAGGATCTTAGGAGGGGGGATATGTTGCTCTATCAAGTTTTTTTGTTTTAATGTTTTGATGTTAATGTTGAAATCTTAGAATGTGAAACCAAACATCACAGTTACATAAATGAAGATGTGTAGGTACGACCTAGTTAAACCCGCATTCTTCTTCAAATTAGTTTTCATTCCATGGAGACAGAGTCAGATATCTTTGGTACTTTTTTTAGACAAGCATCTGCTAAAATCTGCTAAAATATTCACGAGTGTCTGGTGGTAACATTACTGGTGCTGTCCCGTGTGGTCACATCCCTGAATACACACAGGCTGAAATGCATTACTAATATCCCTAAAGTGTGTGGTAGCAATTAACACTGGCAGCTTATTCTATAGAGATATTGCACCGTTGATGGGTTAATGCATGGGTATTGTACCCTTAAAGGGTTAATGAACATTGCGGTCATCATAGGATGAAGCATGAGAACATAATTGTCTTAGATATATCATATGGAGGTCGGACCGTTTGTTCGACATATCGTGATGTGTGCTCGCATTGTGTTATGAAATCACATTGTGGAATTTGTACAAGAAGTATATCTGAACGTAGCACACTATTGCACAGGTAACACCGACCTTGTAAAATATCTCTTCTATTTTGTAAACATTCCATTACCAAGAATATGTTTAATATCCATTACAGGATTAAGATTCCATGACGGTAATCATGACTTGGTAAGATAAATCCCGCTGTCATCATGTATGGCATATCCATTTCCGGAACATTTAATTACATTAACCAAAGGAAAAATGGCAAAGTGTGAGGTCACCGTATGTGCTTGCAAGGAGGTCAATATACCCAATCGCAAGATTACCAGATTACTGGTTAAACTCTGAAGGTACAAGGGGGCTGGAAGCGAAAAGCTCGATTTACAGCCACGCATGGTTTTCAAATTGAGCATTCAGGTACCACATAGACCTGCAGCTATCACATGTAGTTAAGTCACGTGATGTAGTGTGCATGAACCAAGCTCGACACAAATGGCAAGGCAAGATACTGTAACGTGGGGCCTTTCAATGGCGTTCTCATGGGTTCGGACACTATAGGGCGTCGTCCACAAATATGTGCGGAGGAGATAGAACTTA
>VJOZ01079667.1:3422-13984 GCA_009801055.1 Stichopus horrens | reverse complement strand
TGGGTATGATATGCAATCTCATGACACTAAGATTTGGTGACAAATTAAACAACAACTCACCCGTATAGGACTTTGGAGGTTTACAATTTTCATTCAGTGAAGTCTACACAGAAAGACTTAACAAAGTATCCACTGCATATATAGTCACAAAATCCAAAACATTCTTTAAATGACGGGAAATTAAAACCCATTCCAGATTTTTCCGATCTCTTTGTCTTTTTTTTTCTCTTACTCTTTTTCTTATGCTCTCTCTCTCACAGTCTCTCAGTCTCTGAATTGATTCTCTAGCTGGTTTCTAATGCCTTAACTGCCCTTGGTACGTAATGTTTGCAATTTTCAAAATTGAACACTGTAAAACAACAATATGTTGAGAAAAGGCCCAGAAAAGGATGCTAACTCTTGGGGTGGAAGCTGCTTTTGACTGGGGGCCGAAATCCACCCTACCCCGTTTTGACACCTGAAGGTAAAGTTGGATGATTCCATCAAATCTAGATAGGTTACATGCTAACATAAAACAGAGGGCCTTATCTGGGCCTCCTCCAAATAAAAAAAAAGTTAAAAATGTTATCTAGTGAAAGTGTAGAGATGCTTTTACTATAAAATTATGGCAAAAGCATTAATGGTTCAAAAACAAATCAACATCTAAAACAAATACCGTGGGCCTCCTTGTAAAGTCATCATGATTGATTTTGAAGGTCTTGTTACAATGAAACAAAAACAAACAGTTTGGACCTCTCTGATGAGGGTCGTATCACCGATAAAGAGGTTAAAGAGGTTTTTGTCATCCTTGGAAACCTGAAACTGGTTGGTTTACCTGGCTAGTACTCTCTGTAAGTGTACCTTTGAGGTAGATCATACCACAGAGTCAGAGCATGCAAAATCAAGATGAGATACCCAAA
This sequence comes from Stichopus horrens, assembly GCA_009801055.1. Classification (NCBI taxonomy): domain Eukaryota; kingdom Metazoa; phylum Echinodermata; class Holothuroidea; order Aspidochirotida; family Stichopodidae; genus Stichopus; species Stichopus horrens. Next base: position 13,085 of record VJOZ01079667.1, on the reverse strand, counting down.
CAAATAGAAGAGGATAAATAAATACATTATAAATTTGAAAAGTTACGAACTTATTCTGCTTTCAGACATCGATGGGTTGTTCCTTTCTTCCCAAATTTGAAGGGAGAGTAGACATTGCATATAGTTTACAAACGACAGACAATTGGCGATTGAAATCTCCCCCTCGAGGGGAAAGATCCAAACTTTTGGTGGGGTCCGATCAAGTGGGAAAGTTCTACCAACTGCGGGGTTTTGGAAGTCTCTCTACATCGATCTGTAGATTCAGATCTTTTTTGTACAACCTTATACACTCTCTGATTAAAAAGAAAGTGATGAATGCTGCTCAAATGAGTTAATAAAAGATGGTACAATCATGCCATAATTTGACCAAGCAATGTGACTGATAATACAAACTTTTCACAAGCAAACTTATTACAACCTTCAATATGCTAAATGCGTGCTTAATACATAACAGTACTACATCAACTGTGTCAATCAATTCAAAGAAATCAAAACAATGTGGCAGGTAATACCAAATCTAGTTGCACAGGTTCATTAAGTTTCGAGTCCTACAAATTGCGACGGCACTTTGCCGACTCGATTTGCAAATTTCTTCTCTATACTCTCGCTCTAATGAGAAAAAAAAGGAAAAGAAAAAATATGACCAAACTTACCACTTTTGTTGATTGTTCCACCCAACAGCGTCATTTTTAAATGTAAACAATGCTTTGCCTGGCAAGTGGTGTTTTTGTACAACTTCATAGCAAACTGCTATGATTTACAACTTTACATATTTTGTAAAAATACACAGCAAATAAAAAAAAAACAGAAAAAGAAAATGGGGGAAAGAAATTGGGACAGGTTATGACTCATTTCTTTTGTTGTTTGTGACATGAAAGCACATCATGCAGGCGCAGTATACAGACACTTCATGCTACCACTGCATACGGCTGTTATAAAAAGGCCCTTCCTACAGGCTCTAAACACAGGCCTGCACTGCACGCATATCAGTACCTTTGTTCTACTGTAACTTAAATTTAGAGTAAATCTGTGAAAATGTTTTGGCAAGGAAAGTTACACCCAGAATGCAACTAAATTACAGCATATATAGAGTTTTTAGGAATGACTAGGCTAAGTATCAAACTTGGGGGGTGGGGAGAAGAAAATGAAGAAAAACTTGTTCAAAATTATAACTGAGAGGACTAATCTAATACACATGATTCACATCAATGATACATGTGTGCTACAAGATCACTTTTGAAAGAAAAGTTGAAATCAGCAATGTCTTACACCAGCTGGCACATTGAAATTAATTGTATAGAGGTTAATATAAACAATCTTCAACCTGACACATGGCAAAAAAAAAAAATANNCTTCTTGATTCTCCTTCTGAAGTATACATGTATTGTAGTGCACACATGTAAAGCATCGGCAAGTATGTTGAGTACTCCTTGACTAAATCTGGAAATTATTTCAAAATGTGCAGGATACCAACAAACATCTTCTAGAAAATTGTTCCAAATGATGAATCAAACACAGTCCTCAGCAGTGTTCTCCACGAGGGCCCACGGTTCCAGGGAGAGTGACCCACTCCTAAGTTGAAATTGTCACCTTTGAAAAAGCCTGAAACTAGCCCCCCGAAGAAAGCCCCACCCCAAAAAGCTCTGCTAGGCCTCTGGATCAGTTACTAATTGCAAGGAACATCATCAAAGATGGAGGAGATGGAGAGGATGGGGTGGAGGACAACGATTGCAAATAGAAATCAGAACTGTGGCTCATATCAGTGCTGAATCAATTAACTTTTAAATACACATCATCCAACATTGTCTATTTGTTTTTATTTGTTTTCTATCAGGCTTAAAAAAATACAGTTCAAGGAGACCAGCCTAATTCTCAATTGCTGTATCGCCTTCCTCAACCTACCCCCCACCTAATTCACAGCCAAGTTTCAGCACAAGGATGAGCTGCAGTTACAAAATCACACAACTTCCTTCACCCCGATATGAGGGAAACGCTGACTGACAATTTTCAGGATTTACTAAAGAACAAGGATCAGAATCAACAAGAAATTCTCTTGTGTCTAGCACTTCAAAGTCCACACCACTTATACGTGATTACTTTCATAACAACGTCGATTCCTTTCGCTGCAGCCCTTTATGATGATGTGATAACTTCACCTACTTCTTCAGCAAAATATCCGATTTCAATTTTTCCAAACATAGAACAGCCCGTGTATGATATACTATTCGCCTTTATTACTTTTCCTAGTTGTCAAACGAGAGGGTAGTTTGTGCCACCCAAAATTCTGATAATTCCTGCGTCAGTATTGCATTTCTAATTTTTGGTTTGAAAAAAGCAGATAAATGTAAAGCTAGCCAGGATATCACATGCAAAGTAGGCAGAGGAGGGAAAGGATGATTAAAGTTGGTAATACCCGATCCGAATTCTAAGGCACGGTTTCTCCTGTCATAGAGGCAGCTTTTATTGATACTTCGTGCAAACACTCAAAAGTCTTGCTCACTGGGAGTAATGTAAACAACTAGATATATGGACACGATGTGGGATACAGAATCTTGACACAATCATACTGAATGGGCAAACCAGCATAACAGCAGGACACTTGGACAGTTGCCAAGATAATGCTCCAGCTAGGGGTCCTCACAACATGAAACATGCAACTGCTTGTTTACGGAGCATTTGTTAATGTGGGTTCCCTCACTCTACTCCTCACCCCCTCCCCCCACCTCCTCCTTCTTCGACAACAGAGAGGAGATGCAGATGGGTTTTTGTGCTGCTATACAGTCTCTCTGACAGAGGAACATATACTAGCCTCAAAGAAACCACTTTCAAGCGAGTATGTTGCATTTGTCACAGCCAGTTCACCAATGGTAATGATTGGCAAATATCATACCTGTAGACATTTTATGGCTCATCTAGCCAATTCCTGTTTGAAATGGTTAAATAAATGGTTAGAAAGTCTGATGTTCTGCTTTGCATTCTTGGAAGCTACTTTCCATTGCAAGGGTGGATAAACTGAACATACATATATACTGAATTTTTTATGAGAATAAAAGTCCCCTGGGTGAATAATAGGACCTGCATGCCTCTGAAGGTGTAATCTCCTGTAGCACTGGTTCATTGCCCATTTTGTTTGTTTAAACACTATTGTACAAGCGTACATGTGTGCATTACAAATGAGATATACACAGGAGGATTATCAGTCAAAGAAGTGGTTGCTTCTTGAATTTGAAACTGTGATTACATGTGACTAATATCAAAGAAGCAAATTATCTGGTTTTCCTTGGGAATCTATATACCTTAATTACTCTGTAATTAATATTCATAAGTGGGGAAACAGTTCAGTGAATGTCANNTCCCATGCTCATTTAATAACATACAGACTAAAAACTTTCAACAGTTTCATTGTACAGAAATTCCTACACAAAACTAGTTTGATTCTTAGCTTCATATATATGGTGAGGTATATACATTGCTGCTGTCTATTCATACAAAGAATTGGATGGCGTTAAAGAAAGTCGGTGATTGAGCTATGCCCACCAGATGACCAGAATACACATTTTAGAAGACTTTATGCAGATATTACTCCTCACAACGCATAATAATATCACACTTGTGATATACTGTAGAGTACAGTACCTGTAAGCACACAGCATCAAAAGAAATCTTCTAGTTTCCATATAGCATCTACTGCACTCAGTAACTGTAATGACCTTTAGGTATGTGTTGCTTTGATGCATCCTATGCACTTCCATCAACTTGAGGCTACCATATATGACAGATGTTAGGCAGCACAACCCCTCACATGCAAAAATGGTAATATCAATTTAAAAACTACAAGCAACTACCATGAACCTGTCATCAGCTAATAATTAAACCAAACTTAGACCAACATTTGTCAGGTTTCATAGAAGAAATACTAATTTGATCATGTGACCTCACCATGGTACACAAGTGTGCGTTATTGACTGTTAGCCACAAGCAAAACCTTTTGAACAATAAGATTGTTCACTCCCTGTAACACATTTATGGACTAGCAACTACGGTTCCTTAATTACATCTTTGCTTGATGTTTGTATCACCAAAAAGTATTAAAGTGCTATGATACGGTGTTTCTACCTTATTGTCTATAGGATGTTTTATGCTTACAATGATATACACTGTAACTTTGTTGAACACTTGGATATCATGTCATAGTCATGATCATTTGCATACGTTGGAAAGAATGATGTAGAAGTAAGCGATACTTTCATTTCCATCTTAAAACAAAAACTTTCAACAAAATATTTCAAGCATCTATTCCACAGCTCTACTTCAGTTGCTGAGCATTTTAATCTCCCAGACCACAACGTATCTGACCTTAAATTTGTCATTCTTTATGGTGACTTCAAAACACCCCAAGAAAGAAGCAACAGAGAGTTGAAAACGATCCTACGGCTAGACACACATACCACTGGACTCAACAGAGATCTCTAGTTTATGGGCTGTTATGTTCAGATGAACCCAGATAACATCTAGCTCCATACTCTTGTATTGCCATTTAGTGCTACTGTAGAACAGCTGTGTGATAGACGCTCAAAACGTTTTGTTATTTATGTTTTATCAATAAGTGGTTTTCATTTTCATTCTAAGTTGGAAATGAAAATATCACTTTTTGTCCTTTTTTATTGCTTATATGTAAGCACGATACATATATATATGTATATATACTCAATCTGCAGACAGTACTGTTTTGTGCTTGTTAGAACTCATCAGTGCAGCTCACAGTAAATTTCAAGACTGAATGACAGGACTGATACAAGCATAACTTGCATCAACCCTGCCTTTCACAGTACTTGCTTGTGAATACCAGAGTTCACAAACTCAAAAGAGTGTGCTATGCATAATGCGACAGTATTACGTCTCGGCTAAAATAGCTGAGAACGCGCAGGCAATGCACCATCTTGAAATTGCAGAGTGCTCAACTTAACATGGTCATACTGGAGCATACTGTATAGGATTCTTCTTCTCTTAATGCAACATCATTGTTACAAAAGACAACCACTCTTTATTATGGTTCATGCATCTCTATAAAGTCTTTCAATGAAATTTCACCCAGTTGCCTATATATCCAGCAAGTTGACCATATGTGACCTCAAATCTTAATGTATACCGTTGAGCACCACATACTGTACTTCTCTGCAGCCTTCACATGTGTCCAAAACAAGTGTTTAACTGCTTTGGGAGACTATTTCATGTAGTAACAAACTGTACAATATGTTGGTCACAAATTCCAAAACTTGTAACAGTACAATGAGAGTTTTGGTGAACTTTGTACTGAAGTAACGATAATTGACAGTACAATATATGAGATTCAATGTCAAAGGATCATACCTATATGTGATACATGGTTGCCAATTTAAGCAAAAAAAAAATAGCAAATCAAAAGTCATTTTACTCACACAATGGCTGCATCAACAGAGATTATTTGTAAACAGAACCCACCTCATATCAAAATATTAGTTACACATGCACCCACAAAAACATGCTTTACCTGAATGTATCTTGCATGAACTTGAGCAAAAATCAGAAAGTCTTAAATTACTACTGCACAACACAGGATGCAATGAGGGGGAATTTCTCACATATGCTATCTCTCCTCCTGCCTCAAACTAGATGTAGGTATGCAAGCACACAAGACCTCTCCCAGAAGAAGGCGAGGGGGGCCACAATTTATTGGTCTCACATCTGCAAAGTATCCATTTGGAATAACAACTAGTTTTATACATAAAGGGCCCAATAAAACAGACACAGTGATAAATATCAATGCTCAATTTTCCTGAAGGGTTTTGCAATATGACACCTCAGCTGCAGAGTCCATATGTTTGCTATTGTTTACAGTGCCCAGACACTTTCCATTTTGAAAGGTTTGCAAATGCCAGTTAAAAGTGAACAAAGTCCTATCCTCAGCTAAGTTACCCCAGACAGCAAATCTAATGAAGAAAGACATTTATGACACTTTCACGAGCAAGCTGTATCTGAAAGAACTCATTTTCCTTACATGAAAGAACCTTCAGTCAAAAGTGCAGTCCCCACCATTTTCCTCCATGGCCGACGACGAAACAAAGTTTTTACGCATCTAATAAGAGGATGTAATTAACATTTCTCATGATACCAAACTGCTCTTATACAGATTTTGTTGTGATCATTTTCAATTTTTTCAAATCCCCAAATGATTGGGTTTTTTTTAAGTTACCTTGTCATTATAGCAGCATATAGTCAGCTTACAGCAATAAAGGTGATTGATTCCTTCCCCAAAGCAACACTGTCAGTACATTTTGACATACCACAGCTTTAGCAGCTGCGATACAATTTACCAGCAAATTGATAGATTCTTCCAAATTATTGGTTTTTGATGGAATTTTGCCCATGCCAAAAAAAAAAAAAAATACAAAAAAACCTGAGGTATCGAAAGAAAGGGACAAGTTATTCACATAGCAGCAATAGGATAGCCGAAACTGTTGATGATCAAAACAGATGACCGAGACGTTGAGTTGTAATCAGAAAGAAAAGAAAGCAATCAAAACAGAGTGATATTGCTGTCATTTTAAGTACAACCACTCACATACATCTGCCAACATTACAGAAACTTACAGTTTGAAATTTTGTAACATTTTACCTTCAGCATACTGCATATCTCAAAACTTAGGACTGCAACAACCTAGATAGCACTTAAAAACAGAATCATCATGGCATTTATGATTTTATTTTAGTTTAACGTCGATGCAAACATGTTAAAAATCAGATTCCTTCATATATATAACACTTGTTTTTTTACGAGAACCAGAGTGTTTCATAAGCAACAAAGGAAAAATTAAAATAGCCAAAATTACGTAAACGGAAGAATAGACCAAGTTGCCACACTTTGGGTGGTCCGTCTTTCAAAGTTTGTAAAATCCTATGGCACACTAAACATGGTCAATGAGTTACTTGGCAAAGGGCATAGAAAGTGATCTTCTGTTGGACTTTCACACCAAAACTTGATACAATTGCTTTTGTTTTTGATTTGTAGTCCTGGTTAGATAAACAAAGAGTGATATTCACAACAACCTGGAGTAAATTATGAGACCACATGGATCCTATTCAATCCTTTTCATCTGTACCGACCAAGAACTCTCAACTGGCAACTTTCGTGTCAGAGGAAACTCTTTAAAGCTGTGAAGCTTGGCCACCACCAAACTTTCTACCGAAAGATGAGCAACGAGAAAAAGTTCAATATCCTGTCTTGAGGTTGCCAAACCCTCACACCCACCACTCTACAGAACAACCTCTCGGGCTCACACATGGAAAAATATTCATCTTTTTGAAGCTTCCAGCTAAAAGCATGTCCAAACTAATCTTAATCCATCAGACAGTGTCATTAAATTAATGGTGCAAATGCAAATATGCCTCCTAGACAAATGAAGTTTGTATCGTCAATTAACAATGTAATTTTTTTGGAAATATTTCACTGTTACAAGACAGCCTGCAGCAATTTTTAATAATCTCTGGTCCTATACCATTTTCAGATAAATCTGAAACTAGAAATCCAAAGACGTTCTCTAAAATACTTTGCTTGTGGTGTTTTTCTTTCTCTAAGTTATTAAATATCAATTATAATTATCGTTATCCATATTGCTATCATTACACTGACTGCACATTTCAGTATATTGCATGTTGATGAAAGCTATAGTATGGCATTTAAGGCATAGTATGATCCTTATTTTGCAACTCTTCTTGAATATAAATTTTTATTTGTTTTGTCATCACAACTTTTAATTGATACAAAATTAACAAAAAATGAGCTCTTCTCAGATGAAAGAAATATTTACAGAAGCTTGATTATCTTAAAACACGACCAGTTTCTCTTCGCTTTTCCCTTTTAGTAGCTTCAAATACAACTTGTTTATCAACATCGGCGGTGATCGAGCTGGCAGTATGCGGCGGGATCATTACGGCGACAGATTTTCCGCTTTGCAATTCTGCCAAACCTCTCCGTTTTCAAGGTTTCAGATTCCGCTACAGAAATTCTATTTCATGCATGGCAAAACTCTGGGATATTTTTGTTCAGTGGTGCCAATTATGTTTTTGTCAACACAAGTGTTTGCAAAAGACTCTCAAGTTTTCCTCTCATGTGAGCATGCACACTACATGAGATCTGGCTGTCATAATGTATCGAATGATATACATTGACTCATTTTCATGGATGTCCTCTGTTTGTTTTTCACAGTTGAGATCATTTAATTGACAATAGAACTTCAGTAAAACCAGAACATGATTACAAAAAGGACAACGTTCTGGGTGCTGTTTTTTTTTCCCTCTTTAATGACACAATGGAATCTTAGCATTAACTTAAATTTTCCAGAATTGGAGACCATCAGTGGCCTTTGATTTAAATATAGGAAACCTCGGCAGCCAAAGGTCTGGAAGAAAAATACATGTATGAGATAATCTTCGAGCACATACAACATTAGACTTGTTTCTTTCTCTTTGATCACATACAAATTCTGGACATAACTGTATTAAAATGCTTCTCATGCTTGCCATAATTCTGCAAGAATATCTTTTCCCTTGAAAAACAGCCACAATTCAAAAATTAACCTAGGTGAGGTGGAAAAAAAACGAATGTAGTAGAAATTTATTCAGAAATATCCCTGACATCCCCCCGCTTTTTTTTTCTAAATTTTTCAAATTTTTCCGTCAATCTAAAAAGCTTTTTCAACCTCTATTTCCTCTTTTTCCTTTTCAGAATGCTACATTTATTGAGTGCATAACTGTTCATCATGTGATTTTTCTTCTTTCTTTCTTGAACATGTCACATACATCATACAAGATCAGAGCCCATTGTTCACTAGAATCATATCAAAAATTGACCTTCAAGCCCCTACACGCATCGAGACAGAGACGGACGAGTCTCATCACAAATAATCAACTCTCAAGTAGCCGAGTCGACAAAAAAGGTGTCTTTTGCTGCTTTCTGGTAAACAAGCGCACTTCTCCATGTCAGAGAAGGGGTGACCCATAGGTGGTAATTCTGCCATTTTCGGCTGAAATACATACGAAACATAGCCAACGTTACGTCATCAGATCTCGGCAGGAAGTGCGCTGAGGACTTTCGAGTGGCGATTCTTCTATGGATTAAACCTTTTCCACGTAACCCTTGAGATATGTCACATGACAGCCTAGTCCAATAAGACAACCAGTCCTCCCTACACGTGCCCATTCAAGTTTTGCTCTTTACGTTTAATTTTTTTTCCTTTCTCCCGACAATCAATATTAAGGTGAGCCTGAGGTTGTGCTGCAAATATACTCTGTTAGAACCTTGATACTAAACAGTCCCACATTTTAGCATGATAACGTTGTCAGCTATCTAAAAATACATTTTCAGGGGGGATCTTCCACTTGTAATTATCTCCAGAAGGTGAGCAGGACTAAGTTATGCAAATGAATTCTCCACTGGAGATGGATTACCGCAAGCATGACTGTGGTACATGTATCACTACATGTTGTCATTCCAGAAGCCTGTAGCTCATCTAGGTGCCTACTATGTAATACTTCTAATATCAGAATTTGTAGAAAGTTAGATGCAGATTCTCTGTGATATGAGACCATATCAAATGGCAGATAGCTCAAAACAGAGAAGAGACA
>VJOZ01079641.1:0-13558 GCA_009801055.1 Stichopus horrens | reverse complement strand
ATATACACACATATATATATAGTACTTGCCTATGTCATCTTAACAGGTATGCAAATCACATTTCACTGTCTGATTATCGCATTTTCCCGACGTCATTTTTACAATTTTATTCCATGATTATCCCCTACATGGGATGTTATAGTTAAGATCCTCATGTATGATCGAAGTGCGGCTGGGATATATGTGCGCGCACATTAGGCTCATTTACGTTTGTGTCACCCGATTGGATTGAAGTGTAACATTAATCGCATAAGGGCAAATTTACGTATGGTCAGGAGTGTTTGATGAATGTGTCAGGCACACTCACTTCAGACACTCACAGTTTAATTCCATTTGCATGTGAGAAAGGTAACACAAAGGACACCATTTCTCAGCTGACTTCTTTTAAATCGAATATAGCTCGAGTGACAAACCTTTATAGCTAAGCAGAAATTCTTTGAATTACTTTTCCGTCGATAAAACCGCAATAGTCCTAATAAAGAGAAGATAAACTCTAGCTTTCCGACAACGCAGAATTTTATATAGACCTATACATATACTTGATAAATATGTGTACATATACTGAGGTTTTGATTTAGGCTACCTTCTTTGACGTCATGCGGAGGCTATTTCCGTCATCGCATGCCAATTAGAATATATGTTGGCATGCTTACAATAGACCAGGATCATCTTCAGACGATGAGTATAAGGTTATCATGGTGTTACATGGATGCATGAGGTCAAGCTGTTTCGTGACCAGCGTCAGGTCATCGAGCAAACATATTTTATGGTCTCCAATATAGATTGCCCTGGCTTTGTCGTCATATTTTGTGGTTTGAGGTTTTTACTAGGTTGCTTGAAATTAAATTAGAACCGAATGGAGGTCGTAAGTGTTTGATTTATGTGGAGTCTCGGAACAAAAGCGACTCTTTGAACAACAGACGTGAGGATGTAGCAACAAAGGAGCTGACAAAGGCACCCTTTGAATTTAGTTTATGTGTACGCAAAATGTAAACGATAAGCAACCGTGTAGGCTAGTTTATATTTTAAATTTTGTATGATGCTATAGAAAAGACTGAAGTCCGTCCGTTGAAAGTGACTGTATAGAAATATATAATTTAGTGGAGGATCCGATACCACAACGTAAATCTCACCTCTCCACGAAGGCATGTAATTTATGTAACATTAACGCCGTTGCCAACTGAGTCGGGNNGGGAAGGTATCAGGAGGATGTGCTCACACTTCCAGTCTCATGGAATTTGTTGGAACATTTCATGGTATAGGATACACACTTCGGCTAGTTCTCCTCAACCCTTACACTGATCACACTTCACTAAAGTATCCAGAGTTTATAAATTGTGTGTGCATCGAATTATATTTAGGCATCGTATAGTTTCCTTAGTTGATACTATCAGCCTGCCTCCCCCATTTTGCTAATTGTCAATGCAACCTGGCAACCTGTTCTATATAACACACCAAAGAAATATCCGTAGTAAATTGCGACTCAGTAATTGCTGTTCCACACTTTGGGAAAAGCTACCAGATTATGAAAAGGAAAATCTTTAAAAACTGATTTGATTAGTAGTTTCGGACTGTAATTAGTAATTATTTTGCTCCTCTGGTTTTGTTTTTGTTACAACCTATCTCGTTAATATCCACTCTCTTGTCTTTTTTTGTTCATACCTTGGTAAACATAAACATTTATCTTATCTTCTTGCGTACAGTGTATGCCCTTCTGTATTAAGTGGAATTTTCTTGCATGTACCTATCCTAACCGGCAATATATGCGGAATCAATCTGACATTCTTTATCATACACAGTTATGCTACATATGTGATAGGGATGATATGGATATTCTCATCAAGTTGATTTCAAGAAAATCGTCAGATTATGAGAGTATTTAGAGTTGTTTTCGCAAGCCTGTTGATTATGTTCCTGTCTTCTTAATGGTGTACTAAATGCAAAACAAAAATAGTCAATACTTTATCTCAACTTCATAAAACAAAGATCAGTAGGTGAATGCATAATTTTGGATGTTTGGGGCTTACATAACAAATCAATATCCTGTGATAAATGAAAATAAACTTTTAGATCAAGGGCAAGTTTAGCGAAACCACACAATCAGTTGGTTTATTCATAAATATTGATTGTTTCCTAAGTGCCATAGTTCAACCCTAAGCTTTGCATATTACGACAAACATTTTCACAGAATATGAATTGGTTGGCGGGAATACTCGGTATTTTGATAAGTATATCACACTAATTGAGGGCAATGCACAGATGACCTATGTTTTCTTATAATATATACGATTATAAATATCCATCCATAAATAAATATCTTTAGTTAAACCGTTGCCAAAAAAAGAATAGTCAAACGATTTAAATTATATTTTACTGATGTTTTTTTTGTCAGTTCAATCATTCTGTTGGAGATTGCGGTGTCTTATGCAAATGCTCGTCAATACTTGTAACATATTTATTACAGTTGGCTCAAACGTCAGTAAACTCGGATTCATACATCAATGTAACGTTTCCGAACATCAATAAATATCGTAATTCCATGCCGCCATAGAAATTAACTTCTAAACTGTGAAAGCCACGACGAACTGATGTTAAAGCTGGAATATGAGTTGTACCGTCTGGTGATCAGCCTGTGTTCTTTGCAAGTGTTTCCAGTGAAGAGAAACCAAGGGAAAAGATCACCTGTCACAAAATCTGAAAGAAATCTCTAGGGGCTCATCTATGCACTCACCAGGGAGTTGCTATTTTGAAAATAGCAACTCCCTGCACTCACCGTCCAGATATTTTAATATGAAAATTGTCTCGACATTTTTGTTTGCCCTACAAAATTCGGACTCTCCAAGAAAGCATAGCAATCACCCCCTTACTTGAAATCAAACAGACCAATGGGAATTTAGTATGAAAATATTTATGTAAAAAATCACGGTTTTTTAGTGGTTATGAGATGTTCCGTGGAACCAAATTTGCCACTCATATTCCAGCTTTTTCAGCTGAAAAATATTTTGCACTGCTACTTTGTTTAATTCATCAAAGACATAAACCCTGTGAAGATTAAATGCGAAATACGTTGTGCGTGCCGTCCGCTGGTCGCCGTGCAGCTTCAAATAATTGCAGTTGTTAATTTGAACCTACGGATCTTTCTCTGGAGGGGAATATTACAGCCACAGATCTACAAGGGGCTAATTCAAAGACAAAATCAATAAACGATGTGTACAGCAGATGAAAGTCACTGCTTAAGAATTTCTGCAGTCTCTCCTCTTGTCGGGCTCCTTGATACATCCCCTTAACCTATTTCTTGTATAAAACAGAGAGAAGTGTTCAGTGTAGTCTCACAGGGAACATTTATACCCTGAAATGACCGACGAGGGATACATGCAGTTAGATAGTATAAATGAGAAACAGTTCCCACCGCATATGAGGATTCAGGTAGACTGGATGTAATAACAATGTCGAACAGATCTAAGTGCTTTATTTACATCTTAGAACATTGCAGATGGAAAAGTGTCTAACATTTGAATCGAAAATATCGATTGAGGGACAATCTAAACATACATACGATTAATAACAAATCTAACTAAGTGATCATGGAACCCGTTTTATTTATTCACAGAAAAAAAAAATCAATACGAACACTTTTTTTCTTCAAAAAGTTTTTCACATTTTGGAAAGCGATGGCTGGAGACGACACGTTTCTGGGGTAATAGTCGAGATTTACCCCTCTCGGGAAGGGCAATGAAAATACTTCACAAGCAATAAAAACTCAGGCATGCCGATGTTATGTACGTGCACCTCTTTTTAAAGGTGGCCTACAAACGATACTAATGAAAAGCTTAGATATAATTTCTTTTTAATTACACGATTGTATGTAATTGCACAACTGGAAGATCAAAACAAAGACTTTTCAAGTTCATCCTAGATATTCATTGTTATTCTCTTTTTTCCCCGTTGTTTGTAGGGAGTGTACTTTATCAAGCCCTCGTGGGGTTCTGTACACTTCCTTTCACCTCGTGTGCATGCTGCTATTTATGATCATCGTTCCTTCCGGGAATCTTCAATTGAGTAAGTGAAGTAACAAACAAAAAACAAACAAAAAGGCAAAGCGGAATGAAACTTACACACAAGAAAATGACGTTTTTACACTAGTTAGCTTTTATTTTACAGAGTATCAGCTAATAAATTTCAACTTTCCATTTCAGTTTAAACGCCTACATCAAATTGCTCTCTCGAAAGAACATCAACGTGTAAATTTCTTTCGAATCAGATTTAGACCTACATTGACATATGTTCCTTCACAGTTTAACAACTATGCTCTGTCCCTGGAGTTTCTACACGGCGAGCTTATAATTGAGTCTATGAAATATCAGAGACAAATCATTATGGCCTCTTAAGGTAACCGGATGTTCACTTGAGATAGTAAATTGAGACTTGTCTAACATTTATGACTCACAGATGAGGATTGCCATGAGGACCCCTCAAAGAAGAATGTCGTCTGCATTCTAAAAACTGACGTTTAAGTACTTCGCACAGCTATGTACGGGCCCTTGTGGTTTCAACATTTACGGTATTACAGTCTATTAAACGCACTTATGATTGCCGTCTTAATTTTGTTCCGCGGTAACCCCGGCTACTTTCAAGACGGTTTGGCAAGATGCAGGATACGCTGCAAGATATATACGTATATACCTGCTTATTCTTTATAGACGGACGCCTCGAGGCAATACGAGTTGGCCTAATGTAATTTTAGCAATGCACTTATCAATTCCAAATAAACAAACGTCAGTTCTAAAGAAATTCTGATTGAGGTTCACGAATCATTTCACGTGAGAAGGTACGCCGATCCATTGTGGATGAACACACACATAAATATGGTATTGTGAAGCGTCTAGTATAATGCGTCAAAGCGAGGGGCAAGGCACACTCTGTATTTGAAACATGTGTGCGGTATATCAAAAATTTGTTTGAGTTCTCATAATTTGTTGTTTCCTTTTGCATTTACGCTTTTACGTAAATTAGTTTTATGCAATTTACCTTCCACATTGACAAAGACACGTTACAATGTGGACTCGTACGAAGGTATAAGTTGTGAGTAAGGTATAGGTCATTTGTGTAAGGTAAGGTATGGTATTTGTTACACGGTTGGCAAACTGATGATCCACATTTGTATTCAGACTGCTACCTTTAACTATTTGCTCTTAAAGCGACACTTTTAAATACTCGAGGACGACTATTTCAGTTTACAAAACACAAAATGATCATCTGAATTTGCTATTCATTATTTGCTGTGTCACTGATAAAGGANNGGTAACTTCACAGTGCATCAAGAGTACAATATTTCCCCTTAAATATTCCTATAGAGAATTAAAGAAACTTGAACAGAGGTATGGTGTTTAACTTTCCTTAAAAAAAAAAAAAACAAAAATAGAATCTTGTTNNACATTGTTAAATGGAAGCCAAGGCGCCACGTTGACAAGTTTTCTCACCTCTCCTTGAAGACTTCTATATCATTCATTTGCATATGAAATCTCCTCTGTACATGTGAGTAAGGAATACGGTTTAGAGTGGGGTGATTTCTCCTCAAATACCTGTCGTCAGTGCCACGCGCTCCATTACATGTTGCAAAACGATGTATATGGTTTTCAGCATCGCCCTGTAGTTTTACAATTCGAAAATTAAAACCAGAGAAAAATGCTCTCGACAATGCGAGTACTTTGGTTTGATCGAATCTATGGTTTCAGTTTCACAGCGTTACTTGGTAAGATTTAGAAAAGGGTACATTCGCAGCTCAGTCTTGATCAATTAAAATATATATCTATTTTATAATACATGGCACAGGCCTGTAGATGTGACGCTGGGGAAACGGTAGCAACGGCAGCCGTAGAAAGATCTCTCTCAACGATATGATGAGAACTGGATGAGAAACTTTCCTGATATTTCTTCCAAATAGTCAAGGAAGGAAAGGAACAGTCAAAAGTAAGTACATTTCCAAATATTATATTACGGGGATTATTGTTGATATTCCAAGCTACTAATTTCGTATGGAGTCCAATCTGTTAGTTAATCGATCAGTTGCAATAACGGATAACCTGATATAAAGCATCATCAAATCATGTACATGAGATTTCAGAAGAATCATGCATGGGATTTCATGAAATCCCATGGATGGATTTCAAAAATCAATCAATAGCTGTAATACCTTACTCAAAGCTTCATCATGCCATAAAAATGAGATATTTAGAAAGATGAAAATATTGTCGAATGCTTTCTACACTCTCTAGATCTTGGGTATGCAGTCAAATGGCTAGTTCATAACACATAGGCCCACATTATAAGTGAATGACACCAAACCATAGACTGCATTCTTAGTCCCTCTGATTTCTAATCTGGGTGCATTTCAGAAAACAGCGTTTGTTGCATACTGCAGTACACATATGATGTTTCTCATGGGTCATGTTAAAACATACACACACAAATAATTAAGCAAGATGGCAATTAATCGGATTAATACTCTGAAGTCCCTTTTTCGGACGGGGGCGGGGAGTGTCGGTCACATGCTTTCGTGTTATTTTAAGGCGACTAATATTAAAAAGTCTGTCCAGTTCAAACAGCAGACTTTCAATTTCGTTAGTAGACAGCAAGATTTTGGACAAGTTCGAGATATTCCCATGCAGTGGAGACTTTTCTATTTTGAGTAGTAGATCTACATGTTACACATGTTATGCGTGTAGCCTATGTACAACGTAAAATGATTTGCACGATTTTCTTTTAGGTGTTGCATCCCTGATTCTCAATCTAAAAATATGTATCAGATTTAGGTTTACCCCATCTCTCTCCTCTTTTCGTCCTCTTTCGACTCCTCCGTTCAAGTTAATTTCTTCATTTTCTCCTTTTCCCCTCTCCGTTTCATTTCCCTTTTATTTTATAGCAAATTATGGGGTATTACCCTGGTGCCCCCCCCTCTCATTGTTAATTTCATTCTGACCAAACGATAGATTAAAATGTTTAAATTTCAAACGCAAATTAGGTACCGATCATGTCACAGGCACACTATTTCTATGGACGTAACAAATTGCACCATCAAAACATTATTGTCTAGAATTTATTCCAGTATTTGATTGTATTTGATTCCAGTAATGATATAAGATTCTGCATGAATTTCAATAATTTGGTTTTGGTTTTGTCATTGAAAAACATTAAATTTTAATTCCATTAGAACGAAATTTCTTTCTTTATTAGTGAAAACTATATCTCCGTACCATATTCTGCTTGGAAGTTCTATGGAACAAATTTATCTTTCACATTTCATTAAGGGAAATCCGTGATGTAAATAACGGATCGATCACTTGAATGTCCTTTCGTTTTCTTTTATTATCTCAAATGCTTAGAAAAAAACTGGAAAACTTTAGAGTTTTGATCTTTATTTTCACAACATTTTTAAATTCAAGTCACAATAAACCCAATTAATGTATTTCTTTTTTACCGCTGTTAAATTTCAAGGTAAAACATGCAATTAAAGTTCAAAGTACCGGAAAAACATCTCCGATGTAATCTGAAGTCGTTACATAACATTTTGTAACCTTGAGACAACTGGACATCTTTGTCATCAAAAGATACGGTATATTTCCTCGAACGTCAATATCACGAGTTTATGAACAAGATACTGGTGTCGCATTTGAAGTGTCTACAGTGCTGCAAAATATGTTGTTTCATGTCACTAGAGTATTTTTCTTTTCACGTAGAACTCAAGTCTGGGAATATCTTTATTGAAATATAAAGCGGAAGATTTTAGCAAGTATCGTACCAACATTCCATTCAAATTATCTTTTTCTTACGCATGTGTGAAATTCAGAGAAGTGTGCCGACACACTCGCCTCAGTTGAATGTAAACAGACTTGATTAAGTCAAACGATGACGTCATATGGTAAACCTCCAGGATGGTAGGAATTTAATCAGTGTATTTCTTTATTTTTTGTACTTACAATTTTCATGTAAACACATACAATTCCACATTGAACTTTTAAGGTGTATCATGTCATCATGTGACAAATGATTAATATTTTCTTCCGATACGTTATTGTACAAAGAAAAGCATAAACCTTCCATTTACCTGTGGCATGGTTGTCGTCAATCTCTCAGAATGACATGGTTTTGGGTTTTTTTATGAGTTACCCAATTGCAATGTATTGGAAAATAAACGACATAAGTAACATTTGGTGATGACGCCTACCTCAGTCGACATCATCACATCATCACAGTACGCATATTAAAGTCATATTCTAAATGACAGTCAAAAGTGCTGACTTTCATTCTTTTGTCTTGAACTTGATTTTAAGCTTCGTAGTGCGAAGGACATGATAAGTACACCTCTCAAATGCCCCCACCCCACTTACAAAATCATTTTACCAGAGGAGGTACTGCGAAATACCCACTGTGTGTTCCCTGCTGCTTTTGCAGGTCATTTTCCCTTCCTGTCGAACCTTCACCCATGATTAGCCCACTCCAAAACCTCGCTCTTCGACCGAGCTAAATCTAGGTTCAGATATGATTGTCAATTTTGCTTTGTTTTTATTTTACATTATTTTTATATTATGTCATCACTCGTTAGAATGCCCTTAAGAATTCACTGAAACGTATCTTACAAGACAGGCTAAACTACCGAAGATTTGATAAAAGAAAATCCACGTTATCACTTGTCCTCTGCTACAGTGCCGTACTATTTTTCCTATTTAAACCATGATCAATAACTCGTTTCCCAATACCCCCCACCCTTCCTGTGAGCTTTGGTTGTATTTTGAGGTACATGTATATTTTAAGACATATACCGTCTAAGGCCAGGCTTATAACTTTACTCTTTGACTACCCATGTTTACTGTAGCACGTAATTTCCACGATCAGAGTGGCGTAAGCGTGAATGTATAGTGTTTCCCGATCGTCATGTAATTTCTGCTACCGAACCGTGAAATCGATGTCCAGTTATGCAGGAGAAAAAATGGAATGTGTCATTGCGAAGTACAAGAATACACATACCGCACAGACGAAAGACATCCTACGATTACATTGTCAATATCATGCTATTATGACAATGACATTAAGAACAACGGTCGGTAGATACCCGGATGCAACTTATATTCCTCGAAAGTTAAACATGCATTTTGAAGTTGAAGATTTTCGAAAGACGATGAACTGCATGGGACGCTTTGGGCATCAAACCGTTCTTCATGCCACAATGAGGGTTAGCATAATTTACGGCCCCGAGAAGCAAAAAGCAAGTAAGTTTTGATTAATTACATAATTATTCTTACCCGAAGTATCTTCCCGACCTGAGGTGCTTGTAATGTTTTCTTTATCCAGTCCAGTATTGGTTACAGTACCTTCAAGGTCCGTATTTGCTGGACCATGAAGCGTTTTTGTCATCGGGGTCCCTAGTGAGGACGGAGAAGACTGCCTCCGGTCTAATGTGGCTTTCGTGCGCTGCTCAGAGAGGGCGTCTGCGCTGAGAGTCCATGAGGGCCCTTTACCACTAGACAAAGTAGGGGTATTATCCGCACTCCCACGACGACCAAAGCCTATGAAAGAAGTAGGTGCAATTCTTCCTGGTTTTGCAACCCAATGAGATCTGTGCATAGCAACGGTTTGCTTCTGGAGCCAAGAGTCCATCGGCAAGACCGGTTTTTCTTTGGTTGATGACTTATCTTTAGCTGAAGTAAGATCGTCCGATCCCAGTCTGATTTTATATCCAGCGGTCGTAACCGACTGTTGGTCACCATCTTCGTTATTTTCCTCCAAGGGAGGATCACTGTCCTGCTCTAACCCCTCATCATTTCCGTCGACTGTTTTCTGGCTTTTTGCAGTAAAAATCACATGTCTGTCATTCAGGCCAACCTTATTCCTTATCCTCACGATAAACTCCGCTGTATCTTCGTACCACTGATAGAAGGCACGTTGGCAGTAAAATATCGTTGCGGTGGACACTACTATGGTCGCGACCGAAAGTGCTACTTGGGTCGTCAGGGTGGAAGCGAGGAAAAACTCCAACCCGTACAAAAAAGGCGAAAACAGGAAGGAAATCAACACAGTAGCCATGTCGTCTGACTCTTCTTCCTCCGCTTTTTCGCCTCTTTCTCCGAAAAGCCTCTCCAACGTGCAGACGACCGCGGCTTAACAGCTACTGCTAGTTCACGTCCACACTGCAAATCCCATCACCCGCCAGTATTCTTCAGTCGACATCTAGTCCTACCTCTCTACTAACGACGAGAAACTGCACACAGACCGGAAGGCAGTGATCTGACGATTGAAAATTAAAAGGAACTGTACGTCGGTTCCGTCACGAACTGCGAAAGATAATGAGCGAGAGCAAGCGACTGCGTTCATCAAAACAAGACTGGCAGAGAGAAACAGAACAGGCGAGCGAGGGAAAATGAGGCAAGCATTGAGCCTTGTTATGACGTACTAAGCCTGCAGGTCTGAGGCAGTTCAACATATAAATTTACAGCTGTTCTTGAGGCCTGAAGTATTCCAGGAATGACAAGCGTTCAACTCATCGGCTGCCACGTAACTTGGCGCTGAATATCGTAAAATGTATTACCATATCCGACAGAAAATCATAAACAAGCGAGAGCAGCGTAGTTGCTTTCTTCTCTTTTTTCCCCTTTTTTTTTTCTACCTCGTGATTGTTAAAATGCACACATGCAGTTGGTGAAAATATATATGTCTGCATCGACAACAATCGGTAATTCCCTCAATGTATAGCGTAGCATGGCACACGGCTGTATTATGTTACATTCTAATTAATTGAACAAGACAAGCACATAGGACCAAAAGGATCAGCATTTATCTACTTTTACGTCACACCGTTACGTAGCAAAGGAAACTCCGTGACAGCGATACGATATCAATCACATTAAAACCTATAAATAGCGAACGGTCAGTTTACCCAATGCCATGATCTGGAGTTAAGATTGAAAAACAAAGCTTAGGCGCGAACTTCGTCCAAGATGTTCGCAATGAGGAGTGCAGGCAATCCTTAAAAAAGATAAATCCTCAAATCCTTGATAATATCTTGACATCAATCCGTTCTTCTCATATTTTACACCGGAACTTATCAGACGTTTGTTTATTCTATTCTTTGGTCAATGCGTATACGAACTGCACGCCGTTATGGTTTCACTGGAATTGGATTAAAGCCCGACGTGGCAGTGGTCAATAAGCAGTGTGTTATGATGAGACACAATAAAAGAAAAAGGGGACCAATGGTAAATGGGGAAATGGGAGACATGTGTTATATATAATTAGCTGGATTCATCCATTGTAGATGAGATGAAAAGATAACAAAACCTTGTTTAATGAGCAAACACACCTATGCTCGAAGCAATAAATGTCACTCTGTTTCTCTAGTACATTTTTGTTCGTTTTTCTTTATTTTTCTCCAGTAGCAGCATGGAAACGGTCTCATTGCAACACCACAAATTATATTATTTCCTCTAACAATTTTACAAAAGTGATTGAATCGTCTGTGTAACTACTACGTACCTGGTATACCTTCATACTGCAAGCGTGTAAATGAAAGGAAGTACCACCGTTGGACACGGCAGGGAAAATATCATCATTGATATCAATCATTGACATTTTTAAATTACTGGAATAGCAAGACAGTTCCACCTTCAAAACATTTTCTTTTTTGGGGGGTGGGGACTGAGAACGACCATCTTAGTTTTTCAGATTGTTGGCGCTTCTTACTTTTTGGTTCATTTCGAGTATTTTGGAGCAAACTTATTTTTTGCCCAGCATATAATTGCCTTACATGGGGGGGGGTTGTCATCTTGAATCTGTTTGACGTATGCTCTTCTGTTACAATCTGGTAGAATTGGGGGAATGTGTGTAGAGTTTATGTATGGTCACTATCACCAATGTTTTCAACATTTGCACCGTCTTATCCCATTATCATTCTGAATTAACTTCTTGAGGTTTAAGACTGAATCACCAGTCAAGATGAACAACATTAAAATCGTTACTTAAATATTAGCAATTTCTGAGATAAATTGAATTCAAATTTAACATCAATTTTAGACTAAGTGTGCCTCTAGAACGGTCTATGTAAAAAACATTTTCCAAAGGGGGTGGGGGGAAGAGCCGCTCCATTTAGATCTCGCCCTACGCCCCTAGTAACCGGTGCTTTTTCAAGGAAATATGATCGATGAAATCACTTCAAACGGACCCGTCATCTGCACTGCAGGTCATCTGTTACCAAAGGTAGGTCTCATATGCATTCAACCGATAATCTACAACGAACTGATAGCGTGACAACAAATAAAACCGATTATGTTATAACCGATATTGTAACAAAAAAATGACCGATAATTTAGTAACCGATAGTAGAAACCTAACCGATAATGTAATGACAAACCTGTAACATTATAGCTAATGTTACTAAGTGTAACTAAGCTATTAAGCCAGAACGGACAAATGCATTGTGGTTTTGATGGTACATTATGAATGTGGCACATTAAGGCAAGGATGTAACTTGCTTTTGTAATATTGCAGTAATTTATCATATAACCAATATGTATGAAACAAAGTCTGGATTTGGTACGCTCACAGTAGTAAGGTATATTATCATAAGTTCTGTAGAAGTCTCTGTAAGACTCCCAAACATCTTTGTAAGCTGATAATGCCACAGTCAAACTAAAATGTTTACAACGTCTTATAATTCAATTCATCCCTTGTCTTTGTATTTCATGGAACACAGGTTTTACATTTGGCACCCTCAGATTACTGTTCTGATATATGTTTGAAAACTATAAGATTAAAAAATAAATTATATTTAGTAGAAATGTAAGTTTCCAAATCTGTTCTGAAAAGAAAATAAACTTTGTACTATATCAAAGCCAGTGGAGTTCTGCTGGAAATAAAATATGTAGTTAAAGGTAGAACAAAAGAGTGCAATTGTCAAAGCATTGAAAATCCATCAGTAATATATTTTTCATTTCAAAGTTCATTTATTACCAGCACACTTGCAGAAATACAGGCTAACTAGCACAAATGTTCAGGAATGGAAATGGCAATCCTACCTTCCAAACCAGTTAGTGCCGCGATAACCTCAGTATTTCAGATTTATGAGTGTCTTGTCGTCTGCTATCTTTGGTCATGATATACAGAACAATGGTGATACTTTGTCAATTTTGCACAAATATTGTTGCCATGTTGTAAATCTTGTTATCTGTTCTCGGGCTTCGTTGTGGGTAAAAAATGTTATTTGCAATCCCAATTTTTTTTTCCACGTCTTTTTCATTAAAATCTCCCTGTGTATAAATGAACAAGGTTAATCAACTTTAAAAAGGATAGTCACTCTCTGGAGTAAATGCTACACCGCTGAATGCGTTCGCGCTGCGCCCTCATCATCGATTGCATTTACTCCAGATCGTGAATATCTTACTGACAAGTGAAGGTATCGTGGCCCTGTAGGGACATTTCGAGATTTCGACTTTTTCGTTTCGATATTTCGACTTTTTCGTTTCGATATTTCCATATTTCGACTTTTTTCGTTTCGATATTTCGATGTTTC
>VJOZ01079586.1:0-10557 GCA_009801055.1 Stichopus horrens | reverse complement strand
TGTCAATGACATTCCAAAAGCTGTTTCAGTGAGTATATGATGCCACTTTACCAAAACAAATCAGCAACTGCATGCATGCATTTAGCTTACTCATTGTGCGCTTTTTAGAAGTATTGAATGAAAAAGTAAACGATGACGATGATGATGATGACATTTTACAGAGAGTGATTATTATCAAAACTGACAGCCAGTGGTGGTGACAGATGTGCATGACAAATGAAGAGTGATACATCATGGGAACACTACTGACAAACAAAAGAAAAATACAAACACACACACACACACACACAAATTTAAATAACAACATGAGCATAGCAACACAAAGATCAATCAGAATATGGAGCTTGACTAGAAGAAGTCAAAGCATTGTCACTTCACCAATCTAGCTTTGGTCATACCATCTCTTTAAATTATGCAAGCATTACCAGTCACCAAAGACAGTATGTGATATTAAGTGTGTCCTACACCTTCTAAAGGACACAAGGATATTGTTCTACAAAGGTGAAAGGTTACAAAAAAAAAAGAAGAAGAAAGATGTTCAACCAAGTAGCAAGCACTGCAGGCTGCGTTGTGGCCAGACGTCAAACCACAGAAGATCAAATAAGAATACAGAAGCATACTAAATAATAATGTAACCTATGCTTCATTCTTGGTGAATCAAAAACCAGGTTTTAACAAACAGCTTGTGAGAGGTACTCAACTCACTTACATTGCTGTGAATCAGAAGTTGAGGACATATTTGTGTACCTTCAAACAATCTACTAGAAAACACACTTCAATTCTTTTCTGTAGACTCTTGCCAAAATAGTTTTGATGTAAAATATTCCAATTAAACTACCTCACTGCCAATCAAGTAAATGGAAGATTAATGATCTCACAGATTTGAAGCAACTTTTTTCTATTCTTTATACATGTGGGGCAAATCACACGTATATCCAACCCACAAATGCATCATCATCCCACAGGTTTGCTTTTTCTTTAGCAAATAATAACAATAAAAAACAATGTTTGCCACAGTATTGAAGGTGGCAACTTAACAAAATGCAAATTATGCAAATTATGCTGTTACTGAAGTTATGCTATTACTGATATTTTTGTACTGAAATTGACCAGGGTGAGGGAAAGAAACAGCCACAGTCTGAGATGGACTGCCTCTGGTTTGGGATGCTCAAGATGCTGATTTTGAGAAGGTCCAAGTTCTTTGATAGCGATAAAGTTAAGGACTTCAAAGGGGAATTCCCCCACAGACAACATCTCTTCTGACTTATTTAAGCCTTTTAAAATAATTTCTATTCCTAGTCTTGAAGTTTTGAAATGAACTTCTCTCGCAGAAAACGATATATTCAAACTTCTGCCCAACAGAGTTTCTAACACAATGTATAAACATATGAAGGTTGCAGTTATTATTATGTTCCGTACTTGACCGTGATCTAGTTGACTTGTGACATAGTCCACAACCAGATCTGATTTATGATGAACAACCTGATTTGTCCTCGATTACCAGTAATTAGACACTCATGTGCATTCAATATGGCTACTAAAAGATAAAATCGGTACTTGATAAAATGGAGATTAAAACACATGAGAAGGGGCATCTCTCATCGAAAGGCCAAATTACTCAGCCAATGGTGGTGTGAACAATAGTTTGAAGATAACAGGAAAGTTGATCTTTATCATGTACAAAGGATTAGAGTAACCTTTACTGAGGCAGGCCAATAAGCTATCTAATTACTAATTGCATAAGACAATCAATTTGGTTGTTGTGGATCAGAGTTGGTTTAACTTAATCACAAGACTCAGAGATCACGGTCAATTACATAACGATGGCTGCATCTATTTCATAATGACAAAAATATGAATGAAAATGGTTTGAAACGGCTTAAATAAGTCAGAAGACA
The DNA here is from genome assembly GCA_009801055.1 of Stichopus horrens. Classification (NCBI taxonomy): domain Eukaryota; kingdom Metazoa; phylum Echinodermata; class Holothuroidea; order Aspidochirotida; family Stichopodidae; genus Stichopus; species Stichopus horrens. The sequence continues at coordinate 8,659 of VJOZ01079586.1, read as the reverse complement.
TGTTCCTTGCCTGGAATTTCCCTTTANNAAAAAAAAAAAAAAGAGATAAGAGGAGAGATAAGAGATAACATGAATCATTCTTACTATGAACCCATGTGGCCTGAAGATCTTAGAAACATATTGTCTGACACATACCAGATATATACTGTCACTTTAAAGTCACATTTTCTCCTTTTTTTTAACTAAGTGATTTACAATTGAGGTTTATGATCACATGCTGTCAACCCTAGACCTATCAAAGCCTAATAATAGTGTTGAGTTCACATGACAAACAGCTATGAATGAAGGTAACTATGGAACTAACTATGGATTAAAATGGAATGGCATCAAAAATATAAACTTTCTCAACCTTTCATAGCCCTCCGCTATATCAGCTGTCCATGCTAAATACATGTCAGCAAGTTGGTATACACTTGTAACCTTACACCTGAAAAGATCTGACTGATTATGTATACTCCCGAAAATAAAAGCCCAACCTCATCCAGAACATATAATTCGGTCGATCTACTTGATAAGTCTTTCCGGATTCAGGCAGGAGATTGAATTGGGAAAATATTACATTGTGGGGGGCGAGTGAGAAGGGGAATAGTGTGATGTATGCTTTCTTTCAAGGGTCTGGTAAAGGTTGGCTCTGTTTTTAACAAAGTTTCTCAGAAAGAGCAAACATACATAAAGCTGAACTCTAATAGTGTGATAGGTGGAGGCCTGCCTCATTTGAAAGCTCCAAATGTTTCTCTCGTTCAACTACAATTCTCTTTTCAGCAGATCACATGTGATATTTGTAAATTTAATCCATAAACTAAACAGACACTTATTAGTAGCTTTGCTTCATGACTGAGTGAAGAAGACTTGAAAACATTACTGCAACTGGTGAGTGAGTATCTTGTTCATTTAATATTTATGCTTTCCATACCTTTTGATCCACACAAGGAACTATTTTTACTTTTAACACCTTCTCAGAGAGATGAGGGAGACATGGGGGGTGGGCAAACTACGTGTATTAGTCAGGAGTCCACTGATCATATTGCCAAAGGGAAATTGTACTTTCACAGACTGCACCATGTGTAGGATCCTCTGCCTGTCCCACAATAATGTGGGATATTCTCTATGTGACATTGAGACCAAGTGTCTAAAGCATTGTTTCCATTTCAAGCTCCCTCATTTACGTCTTTTCGTCTATCTCTTTTGTCTTTCTATACGCAAATGTTACACTCAGCAAACCTACTTTACATACAGAATTATTAAAAAGAGAAAAACTTGTCCCTGCAAACAATGCTCCAAGAAAATTATGAAGTGAACCAATTACGAAAAAGAAATGTTTAATCATTTAATCTTTTTTATCTTTCAATCATACTCTCCCCTGAGTAGATCAAGGTCTAATAATTTTGTCAGACCCGACTCACAGGATCATAACCAATCTGATCAAATTATTACAGAGACTTTGTGACATCTTCTTTTATGATCATTGTACTGATTCAATGATATCAACATTTGTTTGTGATACATTTGCAAATACATTTGTAGCCTTGACTTCACGACACAGCATCTTACTGCAAGTCTAATGTATATCCTTCACACCATGTTCAACTTAAGCAAACCCAATGGTGGCGCTCAAAACCTCACCATACTAAAATTGCTTGCATGAAACAAAATTACAAAAGCGGCACAACACGATAGAGTATTAAACTTGCTCGTGCTGAAGGATTGATTTAGGTGAAATGACCGCAGTAGAACTCATACAGATCAATTGCTTGCTAAATTCACTATCCCTTGTTTGAGGTAAATCAAGAGTGACTATGCCGTCTGTTTGTGGACAATCCGATGCAAAAATCTTCTGGCTTTGGGACAACTTGACTGAATGGCAATATGTTTTATTGAAGAGAATTATCTCAGCTACTCCTTTCCACACAGACAGCATTGTGCAAAGAGAATATTTTCCTTCATTTGTAACCATGAAATCATTTCCTGAATCAACTATTCCTGTTCTTCTTTACAGTATCCACCCAAAGATTTTGTCGAATGGGGCTTTCAGTTTCCCGTAACAAGGAAGGAGGTATGATCTGGCCTAAATACTGACAAATACTGTGGACAAATATGGTTATTGTGGATGAAGTGGGTTAAGTTTGCGGCAAAGTTTCATATCAGCTTTTTGTAAGACTAAAAATACTCAGTTCAGGAAAATGTACACAAAACAAACCCTTGGTGTGTTTGATTCAAACATGTTTTAATCTTTCATTCAAGTTTAAAAGGATTCAAAATGACAAGAGGCCACTTTCTTTTAAGCACTTCTGACAGATTTCCTCAACAAAAGTCCAACTTCAGTTCACAATCAGATGACTGAGAATAACACACCATGCAGATCTTGCTTATGTTTCATCCTCTATATGACCCTTGTATTTTTCCATAAAAGGAAACCTGCACACTGGTGCTTCTTTTGAATCTTTTGCTATTTATCAAGATAAAAATCCCTGTACTGCATGACAGTTATGGTCATTTACTTCCCTGATGTGTAATCTGGGGATTGTTCATGTCTCCTTGGTGCTTCTTTATTGCTAACATTAATTTTCCTACCTCCATAAAATCTCAGATACCTTCCCCGCGAGGAGATTATTCTCAGTCTATTCTTCCCCTGACTTCTCCCAAAATGGATCAAGAAACAGATCTGCAAGGACTTTGTCTTCGTTCCAAGTTTGATAACGCTACTGATATATTCCTACCGACATCACTGCCGACCTTATTGGGATCCTCGTGTGACAATTGACCCGAGTAACATAGCTCACGGCCATTTTCATATTAAGAGATGACTTTACTACATCTTTCTCCGACATTCGACAACTTCCTCCGATATCACCAATCGGTGTTTGCCATAGTCTTTAAGAGTCTCTGGATGACTGAGGCCACCTACCTTTTAATCTCCTGTTGTTTGACCTCCTGAACATTTTGCAGTTATAAAACTTCCCATCAGTTCTCAGGCTGCCATTTCAAATTTTCCAAACAGTTTATGTGGATAAGAGGCTGTCCAAGAGCTAAAACGTATGTTGCCAAGGGAACAAAATGCGCTAAAATCTGTGAATAATATCAAACATGCCAGATGGTCTATATCTTTCCTGTATATGTAGTTTAATACCTTGAATGACCTTACATGACTGAATGAGGACACTTGTCTATGTTTGAACTAACGTATGGATTAGATCGCTTTCAAAATGGGTGAGGTTGTGATTCCATTCTTACATTGACATTCCCCAAACAATGAACACTGCAGTCACTTTTCATTTGATGTTTCAAAAGCAATGAACGCTGCTGCATTATAATGACCTCTCTGTTCTGGAGATGATGTCTGCAATACTACACCGCACTGAGGTGTACCTCACATTTCATCAAGTGCCAAAAAGTGTAGCATGTGCAAATGGGGTGCATAAAACGCCAAAACATATAATCGTTTCTTTTGTCTTCAAAGATTTTGAAGTCCGACTTTGTCTTTGTCAAACTGCTTATCTATTATCAATTCCATGAGAGGAACCTGCTCTCTTGTGTCTCTCCAAGGGTGTCAAAGCGGCTGTGAAGATCAAACCCTGCTTTAAACCTCTAGACTCTGAGGTGCTAAGGAAGGATAAACTTTGCTGACTGCGGGGGGGCCAAACCCAGTCAGATGAAGTCAGACACATACCTTCTTTAATTGTTAATACAGCTGCTGGGAGATCTGTCAAGGATTTCCCAGATTGCTCCAGACGAACTTGCTCGACCTCGGTAATGACGGGCACGTACTACGCAAGATCTGACTTGAATTTTTCTTTGAAGTCTTAGGAAGGTACCTTTTGAAAGGTATTTCTGTGGTGAGTTCAATACAGATATTACCAAAACAAACATTTAGTGGTCAGGTGTTATTAAGATAGCACAGTTCTCACATGTAGACTCACAGATGTTGCAGTGTGGGGTGCACACCAGAGGCCATTCCTATGGAATGTGAATATGTCACAAATCTGATGTAGTCGAAACTTAACACACTGACGTTTAAAACTGAAATATGAGTTGCAAATTTGTCAGTAAAAGTCAAATTCTGTGGGATGTGTCATAGCCACTAAAAAAAAATATGTGCTTTAGTCCAATCTTTGCATATATGAATATTCATATCCATTTCCAGTGGTCTGGTTCATTTCAAGTAATGGCGACTGACTGCTACACTTTCTTGGAGAGTCTAAATTTTGTATGGCTAACACAAAAGAAAGAGTCCATAAGTTCTCCTTCAGATTTTCTGACAGTTAGGTGATCTTTTCCCATACTTTACCTTCCATAACACACTGACAGATAACAGAGGTAGATGACCAGGCAATTGCCAGTATCACGCATATTCCAGATTCAAAAATATTTACGAAACCTTACCTGGTTTGTTCATCTATGACAGTAACAAAGTTCTGCCTTATGGTAGATCAAAGAGCAAATCTTGATGCTGAGACAGGTAAGTGAGGAGGACAGTTTACTTCTAACTGATTGTGGCATCACCATTGGTCATAAATGATTCATCCACTCACACTCTGGTAGACGGTTACCGTACAGTTTAACACTTTCTGGTGTAACATTTTATATTGTCGTTGCTAATCATAGTTGAAAAATACTGAGTGTGTCAAAACTGAATCCACATGCACTTCAAAGGCACAAATATGTTGAATTCAATCAAAGGTGTTTGGACAACAGCTTAGATCAACCACAGACAGTTTAGACATCGTCATGCAAATTGTTAACACTGCCCTCTTAAATTTCTTTATGCTTTAGAGGAGCCATATTAAGCTGTTTTGCCCATTCTGTAGTATAGAACTTCCAGTCCTGCATCAATTCTATTATTGACAGCATACAAAGTGAATTGTTCAAGTTTATTCATCAGCAAGTTTGACATGCATTCAATTAATAAANNGGGAGGGGGGTACAGTAGCAAGAGAGTCGGAGACATCTAACCTTGATCCATCACAATTTATCATCCCAACCCACACTAACAGAAGTTGCAAAAGAAATCTAGGCACCTTTGCAACTAACCATAAAGCATTTTGTTGCAACAGCAAAACAAAATTCACTATCTTGAAAAGTTTATATGATGGATCACCAAACGGATCTGTAAAGTTGTTACAATATTAACAATGTGATTGCCATTCTGAGGTTATTGAACATAATCATGCTTCTTTAAAGCTTACATGTTTCTCTTGTAAAATTTGGAAATGGGGCAGATTTATCTTTTCCTTGATACTGCACTCAATGCTGATCTGTACCATCTGCTCCAAATTATCCTCAGATGTCACTTTTTGTATAAAAAGTTCCATTTCACGTAGATATACGAGGGCACGTCACCGAGACATAAACGAAAACTAAAAGCATCTCTTCATCTCTTCAAAATGAACGTGACTGCGGGTGAAAGCATCCTATTGTATTTATCAACCATTCCTTTAGTCAAGTCAATTGAAATCTGTCTTACTTTATACTAATCTTGTCCATTCATCATCCCCTGCGTTAAGTCGTTCAGATAATTCCAGAACCAAACAACGCTCATCAGAAACTTGGTCTTAAAATACATGATGCTTCCATCGTCTTCAAAAAAATCCTTCTAATACCCCGCTTTGAATGTTGTGAATAATAACAAGTATTTCTCAGGGTAAACAATCCCTGAGCTTCTCATTACGTGGAGCTCGGGAAGCCGGGTGAAATTGGGCGAGACGAGTCCAACCCATGGAGGCAAGTTTCACATCAGAGATATATAGGTGGCCAGGAGTTGAAATAAAAGTTGCATCTTCACATGGGAGAAACAGTGGGAGTATTTCCCTGGGGATTGCCTGAAGTTAACTCAGAATCCTTCAGACAATACCAAAGGATGTTTAGACACTTCCCAATCAAATTGAAAATAGCGGATGTCACGTTGGGTATTAACTGTAATAATGAGAGTGCTGAACAGATTCAAATCTGTGCACTTGCTACAAGAGCAACGCATAGGCCAGTTCAATAAAGAAAAAAAAAATAGGTTTGCAATTTTGATAGTATGTACAATTACAGTTGATCACTATACACACATTGTGTATTAAACATTGTATTGCAGATTCAAAATTTTGAAAAAGAAAAATACAACTCACTGATAACCTTTACATACAAAAAGAAAAAAAATTCGAAAATTGCACAGATGATGGATGGTGATATGGTTTCCTTGAATTTTACAAATAACAGTACAATTTACCACAGGAAAGATTCTTGGGGACGCTTGACTTGTGACTAGCTGGGGGGGAGGGGAGGGAGAAGAGGAGAGAAGAGAGAAAGGGGGAGAGAGAAGAATGGCAAGATCATCCCTTGAAGTAAAGGTAACTGTTAGGTCTCAGCCCTGATTTGTCTCAGAAAAAAAAAGCAAGCATAAAATATAAAGCGACAATCAGGAGTATGCAAAACTAATCAATAGTTTTTTATATGTGCATATATTTCTGAAATGAGTCAAGGGCATATCAACCATGTTTTGCTATTCAAAATCATGAAATCAACATTGTCAGCATTTTCACAATCTCCATCCTGTTTCTTCAATAGCTCAGAGGTGTGAACTGTTTGCAGAATATTGGCTGGGGGTTTCGAATGAGGTGTGATATAGCACTGTTGCATACATTTTCTTTTTCTAATCGTATGTTTCAACTCTGGCAAATTTGATGAGCACCAGAAATTGCAGTTCTGTACAATATTATGTTTATTTGCAAGCAACCTTTTGAATTTTCAGGCTGAAAGTATATTTGAAAGATGTTGAATGCAGGAGGAAGTTTGATCATTGACTCCTGTACTAGCATAAACGATGACACCTCATATTGGAAGAAAACTGCTCAGGCAACTAACAATGATGATACCTCATACAAGGAGAAAACTGAGATAACTAAAAATGATGATACCTCACATAGGAAAAACACTGAGGTAACTTGCAATGATGATACCTCATGTAGAGAGAAAACTAAAAAGGATGATACCTCATATAGGGAGAAAACTGAGGTAACTTACAAAGACGACACCTCATATAGGGAGAAAACTGAGGTAGCTAACAATGATGATGAGTCATAGCGGCAGAAAACCAGAAGTAACTAAACAATGATGGTACCTCATATAGGAGACTGAGGTAGATTTATACCATGATAACAGCTCAAATAATAATTATATAGACAAGGGAAGACCTGTGGCACTGGACGTTGTTGCAGATAAGCATCTGTCCAGCTGGAACTATCTCTTTACATCTTTCACGAAACATGAGGATTTTTTGCAAATCGATTAATCATTGCAAGCATGAAGGACTTTATAATAACTACAGTGAGCAACTGAATGAAAGAGGAAAAGACATTGGCCCTCAACTGTTGAAGGTGCTGTATGCATTAAACAGGATACATTTCAAAACTTTTTTTAAGTAAAACTTCAAATTAGGCTGAAAAGAGCACAACAGAGCAGAGAAATGCAAAACCAGAAAGTCCACAATGCCATAGATGGGTAGTTCGATACTGTATGTACAGTTGAATTTGGTAAATAACAAGGATGAACAAATAGGGTGTATCTGGTAAAAGGGAAGGGTTGTGGAGGGGGGGCTACTAGTATGAGTCTTGTAAGTGCTGGAGGAATTATGAAGTACTTGCTGGGGGTGTCCAAGCCAAGCTGAGGGGTCTTGCTTACTAGCAATGCTTTCCCTAAACTGCTTTTGAAGAATTCAGCTACAAGATGGTGTAGGAGTATTTAAGGCCAGAATAGGAGGACAATGTTCATAAGACAAAAGATAACTTATAATACAATAAATGGGGGTTGGGGGAGTGGTGTCCAAAGAGATGTCAAAATAGATGTGGGAACACAATTAAGACCCTCATTAGTGACTGCTAAAGTTGTACAAAACAACCTCATGAAAACGCACAGAGATAAAAATGTATCTAAACTTTGCAATATTGCCAGATAGTGATACTATCAAGTGGGCAATTATAGTATCATGTGTGGAGCTATACCATCCATCCATTTATCTTATTCCTCCCTCTGTTAGGAGAAAAGTTTGCTTGTGGAGCTGAGAAACTATTCAGCTATGCTCTTTTGACAAAGTGGAAGGTTCTCAATAAGATGAAACTATATCTGATGTACAATTGATTCTTTATTCAAATTTGAATTTGCAAGGCTGCAAATTCTTTGCCTGCATTTAATAAATTGTACTATCCTGAAAACTGGACCATCAAGCACACGTCAATGTCGCTACGGTTACATTACAAAACCTACCATTTGTTTTGGATGAAGTTATCTTTGGAAGTAACTCTTCTTCTACTTGAAGGTAACTGTTCTGGTTTCATGTTACCTTATCTTGGATAAAGAAACATTTAATGAGTTACTTAGATAAAACGATTTCCATTTTGCAATTTCCTGTGTAAGTGAAATCACTATGATGAGGAGATAACCATATACTTTGTTTTGGGGTTGAGGGAGAGAAATTTTATACTCCCATAAGTTATGACATTTGACAAAATGAATAGTCTACTTGTTTCCTGAGAAAAAAGGATTGCAGTCACTTTAGTGTTAGTGTTTCCTCCACTACTTGGAAAGTAACTGGAAAAGACATTTTTCATGCCCATGTTTCACAGTATTGAGAAAAAATCAGTTCTTTCTTTCTCCATTTATTACTTTCAAAAATGTTTCT
>VJOZ01079576.1:0-11432 GCA_009801055.1 Stichopus horrens | reverse complement strand
ATTCTTAATTACCGAGGTAAGGTCTTAAGCCAGGTTTGCACCTCACCGACTACCCACGACACGCTCGAGATTCGACGTCGCGTCGGATATAATCATAGCGATGGGGCCAGCTCTGTGACTACCACTAATTTAGCCAATGAGAAAGTAATATACAGTCACATGACGACTCTGCTCGACATGGAACCTGACCAGCAATCATATAACAAGCATGCATGACATTCTGAGTCCAAGAAATGGGGTGCGCGAGCTTGCAATGATATGGGTAGAGAGACCATGCACGCGCAATCCGAATTTGAAAGCTCACTCAAATAGTGACACTATTCAACAAGTCAAGGTGGAAATGTGCAAGGCACTTGGGATTAGTTATATAGAAATAAGGCACAACAGAATATTTTTCATTGGTGCTGTTTTTACTATGTATTTATGTGCGGACCATGTACACACAAACGCCTTCGCGACAACATCGTGCAAGTTTATTTCGAGATTCGGCTCTCATAAATCATGGACAAATCGGGAGCAATGTCCTGTGTTGCCTCTTTAATGATGGACTCCTGGTTTTCCGAAAGCAAAGTATCCATGATGTTCCATGTAGTTTGGCTTATGAAAGTTTAAAAGGAACTAAAAACTCTACTTGGGCTATGTTTTCGCACAAATGAGATTAAAAACAGCCAGAACTGAAGCACATTTCTATATGTCTATGCATTGGCGATATCTAGTAAAATTAAACTGAGAGTAGTCTGTAGGACAAGCTAATTCGTCACTGCCACCAGAGTTCGAACACCTTGTCAAAGTGACGAAATTGGAAAAATTGTCATTTGCAGATGTAAAACAACTCGGCAAAATTAGGAAAATTGATATTTTGAGGAGTTCGAACATCTCGTCATGATGGTAAAATTCAGAAAATTGTTGACGAAATAAAACTTGTCAAAGTGGCAAACTAAGGAGAATCTTCCTATTCCGGCGATATGTTTCAATTCGGCAAAATGACTTTTTTTTTTAATTTTTGCCATTTTGACAAGACATTTTGCTCTAACTTACTTAATTTCGATAGGGACATGCAAAGAAACAATGCTCCCTAAAAAGTCAAAATTTGACTTTTAATCTTTGAACAGTCAAAAATTTGTCTTTAGAAGTCGAAATTTGACTTTTCATGGATAATTTGTTTTTGCATGTCGCTATTGCGCCATCGTACTCATTCGCCAGAATGTCAGGTTTTTTTTTTAATATTGCCATATTAACAAGATATTGTAATGGGGCAAAGTGACATTTTTCTGAATTTTACCATTTCGATGAGATGTTCTATAAGCAAAATGACATTCTCCTAAACCTTTCCGTTTTGACATGATGACCTAACTCTGCCAGATGACAATTTTCTGAATTTTGCCATTTTGAAGAGATGTTGTAACTACAAAAAAGGAAATTTCCTGAATTTTAAAACTTTGATTAGAAAGTACAAGTTGGCAAAATAGCAATTTTCTGAATTTTTACATTTGAATGAGATGTTCTCATTCGGTAAAATGGCACTTGTGTTTAATTTTGCCATTTTGACAAGATATACTAACTCGCCCAAAAGACAATTTAGCCATTTTAACAAGATACTGTGACTCGGCAAAATGACAATTTTCAGAAATTTGACGTTTTGACACTTAAGTGGCCAAATTTCTGATTTTGCCAATTTGATGACCTTAAGTGGTCAAAATGTTTTTACGAAAATTGTCATTTTGCCGAGATAGTTTTTTCGTCTTTCACATGTTCCTTCTACGCTTCCGTAGAAGTCCGTGGAAACATTGAGATGAAGTCCAAATGATCTCAGCGGCTTTTCAAACAAGACATATTTAAAATATGAAGTGCATTCCAAAGGACGTGCAAGAGTATGATAATTACTAAGAAAATTAGTTTAAATTTCAACTTTAAATTAGTTTAACTTTCAAAAATTCACTTTTTGTGCAACGTTACGGATGTCTCGTTGCAGTGTAAATTATTGATGATTGGTGTTAAAACGCTTACATCATATTTGGATGCATGTACTTCTTCTATTTCCAGTGTTTGACTGGTTATCTGTGATGCCTAAGTCTTGGGGTGCAAACTGACGTGTGCATGAGAGGGGGGGGGAGGGGATATCCAACCCATGTTGGTCGCTCCTAGTGTACAGGTATAGGACTAAAGGTAACAATAAACAAAGCCATATTAACTTTCGCAAACAAAATTAAAAAAAAAACCCAGAGGTTGGCCTTTACGTTCGTGAATCTAAATAAATTCGGACACAGTATGGAAGTGTTGAGAGACAGTCAGGTATATTGGGTAACTATCACCTGATAATGGCACCCAGTCAGGCAATTAGGGTAAACATCATTAACTAATCAAATATTTAGATATCTTTGTCTTAATTACGAAGTTCAATTCAGTGTCGTCTTTTAGAGGACATGATAATAACTAACCTTGATACACTAAACTTCTATCGGGCCGTTTCAGCTCAGTTTGACTTTGTACAGTAGTTTTATTATTACCTGACTACCAGACCAGTAACTGCTAAGAACTTTAATTTTAGCAGCAAATTTCTTACACTTATGCTCACAATATGGATCAATTTACCTTCACCATTATCTGTGTGTTGATGTCGTCTGCATTTGCCAACGTTTCAGTGAAAGAGAGAGGTAAATACATATAGGTACAAGCACAACTGGCCTTGATTTTTCGGGTAGTATATTTATTTCATATCATTATAGTATGCTTCTTATTCTAGATTATGTATATAGCCAGCCTCATAATGGGTAGGTGGATTAGTGTACTAGAAACTAGAAAAAAAAAGTTTCACCATGTCGAAGTTTGCCCTTTTTGCAAGTTGCTCTAACTCTAACTCGGCAAGGTGACATTTTTCTGAATTTTGTCTTTGCGATGAGAAAGTCCAACTTGACACGGTAACAATTTTCTGAATTTTTCTTCTTTGACGAAATGTTCCAGTTCGGCAAAATGGCACTTCCTTTAATAAACCATTTTGACAAGATACTCTAACTCACCAAAATGACATTTATGTTTAATTTTGCAATGATATCGAACTCCGCCAAATGACAATTTTCCGACTAAAAAGTAGTCTTGCTGCAGTTTATTATGAGAAAAATATAAACAATGAACTGCAATGTATAGGGGAATAAAATTTTATGATACTAGTGTTTGAAATGTGGCTTTTCGTTACAGTAAGCTCTTCTCTTCCTCTGCAATAAGAATAGGATGGTTCCTACATAGCAATTAATACAATGAATGAAATATGTTTAACTTTACTTACCCAAACACCGCAAATTGTTGGACATTATTTTAAATGAGTAGCAATGGTTATTTCAATACGTGACAAAGTTTGTTCATGTGCAGTAATTAACTCGTCTTCTGTTAGATCTCATGTATTTACATGGCATTTTATCCCGGGGAAACAGCTATCTCCTAACTAAACTCCAAAGATTAGTGTGTTATTACACAGAAATAACATACTAAATGTTGTGTGACATGAAAATGACATTTTGGAGTATTGGGTGCATTCAGCAGTGAAAATATTAAAAATAGCTACAAATTTCATCACAATCCGTTGAAGATTGACCAATGCACAGGCAAATTAGTGTCTCACAGCTCAGTGCATCATGAATAAACATTGCTAGTATGCAAATTTGTGATGTTAAAAGATGGACTCCTGTGATATGTCTATGTTAATCCGTTGTTTATGTAACCTTTAGTTCAGAGACACTTTTTAAGTTCCCGGAGGGTTTTACTTTGGAAGCATGTATTTTCTTCCTCAAACACATCCATCTCACTTACTAATGTGAAACTCAGTAATTAAGAGGCAAAATATGTAGGCTTAACAAAAGAAATAGTGACACTGTGCAGCACTCCATGTCATCTGTTTTGTATTTTTCTCAAACTTTGAAAAGTCATATCTCTATAAAATATATAAACAACATTCAAACGGATTTTCACCCAGGGTTTTACTTTGCAGCTTCTGAATGAGGGGTGCTCTTTTCTAGAAGCAGGTCACACAACCTTTAAAAACAAAAATTGAGAAAATGATGACTAACACTTAGGAATTAAATCTTGTCCCTGGATAGCATACAATCATATATTTGATGGAATGGTTCAAGTTCCTTCTACTTAGGACTATCTTTGTTCAAATATCTTAAGTATGTGGCAGCACCCAACTGATAGCACTTTCTTCACTTCTAATTGTCAATATCTGTTGACAACAAACATAAAAGGTGCTTTAGTCTGTTTCTAACATTTTCACATCATGTACTGTAACACTGTAAGGATGCTATGTATATATTGGAATATCACTAGAGGCATTTTTAATCTTAGGAATCTGAAATCATATGGAACTACATGCATTATGAGTTATTTTCATCTCAGCTATTTTAAGAACTTTTTTGTCATCACTTCCTATTTTATGTGCAGCTCCTTACACACATGCCTCGATACAAACAGGAGATGGCCAAGCTCTCTCTGTAATGGTTACCAGAACAGGGGCTTATGAAATTGCTGTTGATGGTACTACCTGGTTTGAGAGTCATGACACATTCTTTACAATTAATAGTGTAACATACTCTATGATGGCTGGAACATTGAAGGTGGTTGAAGGACCCAATTTGAGCAAACAAATCGGTTCTTGTCTTGGGTCCACACAACAGATAAGCTTAACATGGGAAGCATCAGACCAGATGAAAACAAGAATAATAACTACGTTTGACTTGTATGAGGGAAGTCCAACAATTGTCTTTACTCAGGTAAGCTATGGTCAGGAATATACACTGCACAAGCTATGTGCAAATAAAGAAGAGTTTTGGTATTTTGTAACTTAGTTTCAACCAGCTTTCACTGGAAAATGACAAGAAAGACAATTGAGTTAATAAATTACCATCACAGAGGGATGCAACTTGGCCTTAATATGTATCCCACCAAGTATAGTACAATTCCTCATCAAATGTGATATAAAGTTACATTCATTTATAAATACTACCTTGTTAAGCTTTGACGTTAACCCAATTTTAATATTGAAATTTAAGGAAACTGTGACCTCCGAGAACTTCAACTCACTTTTTATCTTCATGATAAACACCAACTTTCATCCATTACTGAGGAGTTCATCAAAATATGACCATATCAAGAAACCTTCATGAACATCATAATATTGCTGTGCTGAGAATGTGACCAGTAAAGATAAAATTTAAATAGAGAGGGAGGTAAAATAAACTGCAGTGATTGTAAACCTAACTTCGTAATTTGACTGACCATGTTTTGGAAATGTTTCATTATTTTGTGTTCTGTTTGTTTCTCTATCATTCATAGAACTTCAGTCAGTCTGGTCTTTTTAACAGTAGTGTTGGTAATGCCAATCATTTAACCACTAGTTTCCCAAGCTTCACAGTCTCGAGACAATTAAGACACCATCTTGGATATCTCAGCTTTGACCAGCTATTTATGCGAGTCCAGACAATTGGAAGGTTTGTAATTATGGTAAATCCAGTAGAATTGTGTACCTGTGACACATGGGAAGGAATGGTTCCTATTATCATTGCAAGAAAGGGTTCCCATTATTATCTTTATTATTTCCTATAATTATAAATTTTGATATTATTAAAGTTTTGAAAGAGGCTAAAGGCTGCAAGCAAGTTTGTTGATCTCACCTGAGGCCCTTAAACCAGAGGACCTTCAAAGAGCAAATGCAAAACACAGTTGCAAAAACTTTAAAAGAGACAGCAAAAATGTACGGCAAAAGTTAGTCAAGATGGGATCATACTAAAACACAGTATTATTACCAACAGAAATACAACTTTAAGGTACGGGATTTTTTCGTTACATTTTGTTTCTTGAATTTAGTATTTTTCATTTTACATTTGTAAACAACGATGCCAGAAAGGACAGAGACATGTGCACTCTTGTTAGAGCATAACTAGACGGTATAATTAACTGTATATTCTCTGTGATGTTTGTTTGTTTAAGATGGGAAGAGCCAGTGAAACATATATCTGGTGATTTATATTCAGCACCATTGACACTCTTCAACGAGACCAAGTACACAATGATTATGTCATCCTTTAAGGAATTCATGGTCTCCTCCATGTACTATGATGCCAAGGATGATGCCATACAACAAGGCATTATGGGAATGATAACAGAGATTCCTAAAGGATTTATTCAGCAGTCAATCATGCAGTTTGGAGCAGGAATTAAAGAGGTTTGTTATATATTCAGTACACTTCACATTGACTATGTCGAGTGAAACAAACTGTGCAAAAACTCCTTAGATGCTTACTTGAGAATGTGAAGTCAAATGGAAACTTCCAGCAGNNTAGATGCTTACTTGGAAATGAACAGAGAACTTAAGACAAGTATTGAAACATAAAAAAAAAGACAAATAGTGAAACAAAAAACTAAAAAGGAATTTACAATAAAATAAGACAAAAAGATACTAAAGCTAAATGAACTAATGATGACATTACACTTATTTATGATTATACTAAGAAAACCCTAAATGAA
The DNA here is from genome assembly GCA_009801055.1 of Stichopus horrens. Lineage (NCBI taxonomy): Eukaryota > Metazoa > Echinodermata > Holothuroidea > Aspidochirotida > Stichopodidae > Stichopus > Stichopus horrens. The sequence continues at coordinate 4,916 of VJOZ01079576.1, read as the reverse complement.
TTCAAAAGTCTAAAGATTTATTGTAACTAATTATCCCATATTATCATACCATTGATATCATATTAGTGTAATAAAGAAATATTTTCATCACACAAAATATATTTTAGCATCATAACAACAATATGGATTAAAAGTATGAAATAGGTTAGTAAATCATGCTTTATAGAGAACATACACTTGGGCTATGAAACAAAACATGCATTATAAATTTTCTACATGTCTTGCATATTTGTTGCAAGTCTTTGAGATATCTTATTATGGGGTCTCCTGCAACGCTTGGCAGTTGGAAAAAAAAAATGAAAACAGGTTATGGAGACTCTCGCTGTTTTTAAAATGTATAAGATCAAATTTAATTCAATATTGTAATCATGAAAAAATGTGCAAACTTAATTAAAGTACCTATCTCTCTGTTGTATTCCCGACTTTGTACACCACATCATGATCAGACGGTCCTGCAATGGGGCAAAATGCTTCGAAAACAGTACAACACCAAACGTTACACAGACAAGGACCTGACATTGAATCACATTGGCTACTGGACTGATGCTGGGGCATTTTACTATTACAATACAGAAGAAAACGTCACTTATGATAAAACATTAATTGATGTCAAGAATGAAGCAGAGAAAAATCACATTCCTTACCAGTAAGTAAACTTCTAATATTCCTTTAAGGTATCATCATCAACTCATTAAATAGGGAAGGTTAAGGAAATGCATATGAGCATGTTGTTGTTTATTTCTCAGAATGTTTTCAATAATGAAATAATGTGAAATATTTTCTAAATTAAGTTTCTAAATTCTGACTGAAAGTATCAAATATGTGGCAAAAACTGCTAGCTAGTGGAATAATTGCTAGATTAGTTTTATGTTAGATGGTATGAGCCATAATTACAACTGTAGGATAACAAATAGAAAAAAAAAACCTCTTGCTGAAAAGACAATGATAATACATCAAACGAATTTGAATCGAGAAAATAAAAGAATGGAGTATTTGTATTGATCATCTAGTACAGTAGACAATGAAATGTACAGATGATAATCTAGTGAAGTAAACATTGTACTGTCCTTGGCTACCATAAATACAATTTATATGTTTCACTTATATACATCAGATATTATCAAATTGATTCTTGGTGGTACTTCAAGGGGCTAATAAGTTCTGGTGTCAAGAACTGGACAGCCATGCCCTCTGTATTTCCTCATAACACAAGGTAAGAGGTTCTTGAACCATATAAAACCAAATGGCTGTACATGGGAGTGTGGAACACATGTATTGGGTACAAACTGTAACATGAAGAGGACAGAGCATTGATTGATCATGTAGTTTCATGAAAATTCTTTTTTAGTTTTCTTTGTCCAAAATTATAGTAAACACTGAATAACGATTCCACACGAGTTAGAGACAAACAAATGCTTTAAAACCACTAAAAGATAGCTTAAAAGTATTTGATTAATAAAATTTGTATTTTAGTGATTTGAGCCCACCTGCATTACTTGCATAATTCTAATTTTGTTCCTGACAATATTTACTAATACACACAATAAACATTATGTAATCACAATAATTCATTAACTTACATGCTGCAAAATGAACGATATTGTTATGTGTTACATTGCAAGCTTTAGTCAATGACATTCCTTGTTGCTTTATTTCATTTGGTTACAGCTATGTCCACAAACAATTAGGATATCCAATTGCTGCCCACAACAAGTACTGGTAAGACTTATAGTTTGTATATGCCATATTTGATAAATGAATCTAACATTTTAGATTTCAATACACAGGTATGCTAAGCCAAGATAATTCAATACTTTTGGGAGACTGACAAAACTGAAACCACTTGAAGCTAGGCCCTGCCATGTAGTTAACTGACTCATTTGGCATTACCAGTGCGTACTTCATCCAGTGTATGTAATGTGTGCTACAATTTATTTGAAATGTTTTCGCAATACTGGGGTTTGCTTTGAGAATTCTTGAACAGCATGCCAAGCAATATTGAGCAACTTCATCTGCATTACATAATACCGGACAAGTAGAGTGATGAAATGATGTATTGAGAAGTGTAAGTAAGTATGCAACTAATTGATTGCACTTTCCCATAATAATCATTAATATCCAGTGATTATATCAGAAAACCCAATCAATACAGAGATATTTATATGGATGAAGTAACCCAGTATCTGGCTAGCCAGTGAATCATTCCTTATTAATGCCTTTCAATCTGCTACAAATTCATCAGCATCATATTTTGTATCAGCCCATGGTTTGATAATACCTGAGCCATAACATTTACACACACTTTTGAGTGAACACAAAATCGCAATATGCAAGTTTAATATAATGAAGTTTACTGTACATTGCAGGGATCCAGCTACTGATTATGCGAAAAAGAATGGTGGCCCATTTGACTTTATAGTTGAATTTATCAGAGCCATTCCACAGGATGAGGTAAGATGTAACTATGGAAAAAATTAATTATGAACACCATTACAAAATTATTGAGGCAGCAAGTATTTCATCATTTAACTTTCTTAAAAAAATTATGGAAACCTTTGTTTCTAACAAATCTAACATAACAATATGATTCTCAATCTTTAGGAGTTTTGGAACTTCCTGCTGTCATCGGCTAAGAAAACGTGGGGTCTCATTCTTTATGAACAGGTTTGTAAACTAAGAGAATAATTTTTAACAAATTAGCAGTTATGATTATGAATACGTAAATCTTTACCCCCAACCAATCTTTAGATGATAAAATATGTAAGACTGAATGTAAAATTCTGCATTAGTAATTTATCATACCTCATGTACTTATACATTTATGATTATTTACTTGTTGCAAGGGCAAATGATACACTTTATTACACACTTTTGAATAGGATTGGTTGAACCACCAGTTTGAAGAAATGGTCTGTACATTACAAAATGTAACTGTTGCTCGTAAATGGTTGATGGACATGGGCAAAGGAGCAATGAGAAATCAACTTCCTATCCAGTATTGCATGCCAATGGCAAGACATTTGCTACAGACTGTTGAGATTCCCCATGTGACACAGGTGAGATATGCCTAACATACTGAAAAGTAAGATGTCAACATACTGCAGTTAAGATGTCTGACTTCATGTAGGTAAGAGGTCTGACATGCTGTAGTTAAGATATCTGATATACTGTAGGTAATTACATGTCTGACACAGTGCAGGTAAGATATCTGCCATAGTGTAAAGCAGCTAGGATGTCTGGTATACCTGGTAACATATCTGACCTAATGCAGGTAAGATGTCTGACATAGTGTATGTAAGATATCTGACAAACATATTAAAGATGTCATACACAAGTATGATGTATGATTTGCATACTAGTAAGATGTCTGATATTGCTGAAATGCCATAAAATGAATCATCATATCAACTAAACAACGTAATATGTACACACAGTTATGGACAGCTCAACGAAATCACAATCAACGCCGGTTCATTATTGTGCACATATTTTGCTGTTGTACTTCTTTATACAGTATGTGTCAGTGTCTTAGGATGTGTAATGCTTTTACATTTCTTTTATGTTTTCATCTTTTAAATTCTGTAGGCTAGAGCCAGTGATGACTATCACCCTGGCAACAATCAGTGGAATATTGGTCTTACATCTATCATTCATCATGCCTTGGATCTCAGACCATTCAAGGACAACTTTCGAACAAGTCCAGCCAACGATCATAGCCGTATGTTGGGATAATTTATTCAAGCATGAAACAGCTACAGCATCTTGTCCTTGGTCATGCCAAGAATGTAAAGGGCTGCAAATTTAAATACACCATAAACAGACTGTCATTTATATAGAAACACACATAGGGGGAATGTTGATATCAAATGAAGAAGTCAATTATGGCCATCAACTGCTCATCATGAAGAGTCAGTAGTCTTTCCTTTGTAGAAAGGCTATAGATGTTTAAAATTACTATCAGAGACAAACACTGCTTGAGAAACAGAAAACTGTTACATGCATGTGGTGCACATTTCATTCAATATCTTACATGATTTTATTTTTTAAGCAAAATACGATCCTGAGCCATACCCTGGATTGCAGACTGCCATAGCCATATACAGTACTGGTCCTGTAGGTCCCAGCGACAAGATTGGACTGGAAAATGTCACTCGGATCAACAGGTACATCAACTAATTTGGAACCTAAAAATACATGAGAAAACTGTAAACGACTCTTGAAATACAGTCCAACATTTTATGTGCCATCTACTTCTCTGTTTTAGTAGAACATACTAGAACCACTATTCATACCATTTTCTTAGATATCCAAGAAAAACAAGACAAAGCAAGCAATCTACCAAAGATTGCCGTCCTGATGGAATTTATCTATGATTACAAAACTCTCCACAATACAATGTTAATAGCACACACTGATGTATTTATTTAAGTAATTCATATTTGTGTTATAATGGAACAACTTCTGGTTTTTTTTCTACCAATTAGAACAGTAAATTCTGATGGGTTGTTACTCCAGCCATCAAGGCCAATGATGGCAGTAGATGATTACATACTGGGTGTAAGTATGCACAGTAACATTTGATTCTCACTAACAGGATAAAATGTGTAAAAACCTTGTGGTGTTATGATCAGTAAGATACACATAGTTTGGTCTCAGCATTCTCTGTATTCTTCAACACAAGACTATGAGATTTATAGTTGTTGTAACAGCTCAGGTAAATACCAAAATTAAGTAGCATAGCTAAATGCTTCATGTAAGCAGTTTTCACTGTTTGCTGTACAGTTGTACAAGTTACAACAATATTTCCTCTTTAACACTCACATTCGAATTGCCCCTATATTTACTAATAATGTACAACTGATATAGAAATAAAAGTATTAATTACTGGACTTTGTACCGAGTGGAGAGTTTTGTAA
>VJOZ01079523.1:1063-11242 GCA_009801055.1 Stichopus horrens | reverse complement strand
TATTCTCCAAAGAGAAAACCCCCTCCCCCTCATCTATTATACCAACCTACATGACTGATTCGTCATATATCCTACCGTACATCGTCCAGTGCAGTTACGCTTCATGTTATTAACTTATGCAAGGATCGCAAGGATCGGGGGGGGGGATACTTTTAACGATGACGTCACAGTAAGACATTCGTTTCTTCTCTACAGCAATCTCCAATCCCCGCCTAATCCATCTCTTGAATCATCCCGCTCTTCAATCAGCTTATCTCAAATTTTATTTGACAAGAGTGTCAGATCGCTTCTTGTTCCTTTGTCATGTACACGATGATAAAACTTCTTTGGAAAAGAAATTAGAACTGTTATTATTATTGAAATAACTCTGGATAAAAAAAACTCTTCCTTTATACACTTGTAAGATAAAGGTTTTTTTTTTTCTCAGAGAGATGTAAAACCTTTCGGATGGTTAACGGTAAATTTCACAGACGGTTTAATTGCTGACTTATAAACCGCCAGTTTGGCAGAATGTTGTAGTTCTTGACTCCCTGCAAATCTTGCTTTCAGTTAGCATGCAAGATCTTAAAATTACATATAAGTATACAAAAATATACATAAATATCTACCATATATGAATGATGTTTTTTGTTTTAATATTAAGAAATTGGATGAAACAACTTTAATTTCATATGCAATGTATTCATTTTAAAGGCATGCGTCATAATGATGCATACTGCATCACCGAATGATACATATTCAAGATTTTTGGGTTGAAATAATTTAAATTTGTTTTATCGATATCAACAATTGGCTGGTAGATATACGGTACAGTGTGTTAAAATTGTTCAACAAGACCAGACCAGCCTCTTCTGATTATCACATTTATCTTTTCATGATGATAGTTCTATTCAATTCATATCATATTTGATTATTTCATGTATATTATTTGTATGTATAACGTTTGCTTGGAGAACCTGAAACTAAACGATACTGTTGTGTTTTCTGTTACTCTTTAAGCAAGTCAAAATCAATTGGAGTCCATACTGTGACTTCTCTTCGTTTGCACACTGTATACTACATTTTAAGCTCGATCCCATAGTATTGTTGTCCGTATGTTTCCAGCGGAAAAGTATAACTATATGAAACATTCACAGTGAAGAATAATCATAAGTTTGTACGAAATCACAAGTTTGAAAATTACCTTTGATCTTACCGGCACTCGAATTATTCTTCGCAACAATACCTACTAGGTAAATAGCGGATACATGCCGTTGGTTTCATTCAGGTTAAAGATAGCTTTCCTTCCAGTTAAAAATATTCTGAATTTATATGGTGTGTTGTAGATGCATGTAATTGATTTAAATACATCTCCAATTTATTTAAAACACGTTACTTTCATTTGAAAAAGTTTAAATCACAGAGATGTACTAATAGCAGGATGTCGGAAGAGAAGTGAAGGGTAGATGAGAAAGAGCCCGGGTAGCTTTGGGATAAGAGAACGAGGGTAAAGAGGGTAATTGATGTAATGTATTTATGATAACTTGGATGGTTAAGTGCTAATAAAACGAGAAGCTAGTGAAAGAAAATCGTCATTTAGTCAAAATGCCGTGTTGGACGTGGTCCTCTTTGTCACCACCCAAGGTTAAAAGCTCCAGACAGTATACCCTTTGTATTATGTAACCATGTCCCGCACAAAAGCAACCGCCTTTCAAAACAATCGTCTGGTGAGCTATCGCTAAATTAACCACGACGTTCCACTTGTATCAAAAAATAGGTCAATAAATAAATAAAAACTACAACAAAAAAAAAGACCGATTGTGAAACATTCGTAATCCATTAAATTATGGACGTGTTACCTTTTTCAACCTAGATGATTGGGAAGAGAGACAAGTATTTCTCCGTTTCTCGAGCGATGTCGCCGATTATTAAACACGGAACTGTTTCAGTCCTCAATATTTGTTTTCTCTTTGTTTTTCTCTCGTCTCACAGATATACGATGGAGAAATGATCGTACCAACCAGAGGCAAAGGACGAACAGGGTGGCCCCAACATGTATGGGCCTTGGAGTTATCAAGTTAGGTTTATCAGGATATGAGCTCCTATTTTAGTAACAGTGCAAAGGATTCAAAAGAAAACAAAACAACAAGGAAAAATGGAAGAGGATGAGAAATGAAATGTAAGAATGGAAAGAACAAATTGGGCCGTCGGAATTAAAAGAAAAAGATGAAAAACTATTGCCAAATGGGTTTAGCATTGAACTACGTCTTTGGTCGCTGAGAAGATCCATTCCGCGGCCACGGAGTTGCTGATGTCTAAAAATTTATAGACGAAGTCGATAAGGTTCCGTTGCATCCTTTTCGCATTGTCGACCTTCGTCCTTGAAAATAAAGTTACGGAAGAACCAACGCAGGAGACTTCGTACGAAACAAGGATGACTGGTAAATTCTTTCATTGAAGTTTTAAGATTAACAACATGCAGACAACATGCAGACTTTTTAGTTTCAATAAAAAGAGAATTGACTTGGAGAGCCAGAAAAAAAAACAGAGAGAAATTGAGGCTTTCAAAGTTTCAAACAAGAAATGAGAAATGAGTTTCATCTTGAGGATATTGAATGATATTGTCACATAAGATAACGTTCCCACTCCTAGAGAAAGAAAGTAACCGGTGGAGTACAATTCCTGTTTAAGTAAAAATAAAATGTGATGGAATCTGGTAGATTGCATTGTAAGGGTACACTCACTTTTGACTGTGCAATTATGTCTTCATCCACGAAGACAACTGTATCTATATATAAGTATAACAATACATGATATATGTTACAGAGATTTGTTGATAAGGGCCCTGGTGTACAGAAAGTAATATGAAGTGTTACTCATCATATTAAGCCTAGCCTGAGCCTACATCTATTAAAGATGTATTACTTCCCTGGTAGGCCCATTAGCTATCGGTGGAACTGTGTGCTCGATTCCAGGTAGGTACGGTCTCATGGTATGAAAATCTACGACGTTTGACGCAGTTTTCAATAGCAAGCACTGTGATTCATTGGATGTCAATGTATAATGATGGAGGAATTATTGTAACAACCAAGCCATGATAAAACTGTAAAAAGAGCGAGCGAATCTGTGGAAATATGTTCCTCACATTCGAATTGCCTTTTCGAGAATTCTCCTCGTGAAACTTTAGTGAGTTCGCGTGTTCAGTACTGTTCAGTACAGTTTAGCACCACGTGATATTATCATTCTGGTGTATTTCTGTAGATTCTTATGAAAGTTCAGAGCTGAAAATAGTAAACACTTTTTTAAAGTAATTTATGTAAGAGTTATGTCAGTATCACATATTTAAATGTTAATAGTAAGCATACACTATATACGGTGATTAACGGTACAGTGATATTTCTTACGTTTTCGCTCGCATCCTTCTCATTGGTGCATAGAGATATTACGTCACCAGTGACACTCCGTTATTTTCTACTTTCATAGTTTCCTGGTGTTGACGTCATTCATCGGCCTTTGAGTTGACCAACCTTTAATTATTTTTTCTCACCATTAATGCAGATAACAGGCACATGTACTGAGACAACAATTAGTCAACTGGTGTTTTCGACTGGTGTTTTCGACATAGATTTGAGTATTGTTTTAGGGAATATCTACGGGACTCAGAGTCACAATTATGCAAAGGATAAAAGAAGAACATTGGTCACGAGGTCCACCCATTGTTTTTATCTGTATTATGTTATTGACAATGAAAAGATAGTGTAGGTCTATATACGTTTGTGCGTATGTGTGTGAGCGTTGTAAAAACGTAGAAGCCAACAAAGGTCTTTACAAAAGCACTCGTAGATATTTTTTTCTTCTTTTTTTGGTGAAGTTTGCTATAAATCGTATACTTCACATTATCTTTTGGTAATTGTTACTGCAAGGTAGACATACAAGCTTGACAAAGTGGTTTCCTCTATATTGACGCGTCATGACTTTGTGAAAAATAACACAAGAAAATGGTGGCGTCATAAATAAGAATTAAAGGGGAGAAGTTTTTCGGTTGATACCACGAGAAAACCGAACGCAGGCGAGAAACATAAAGTTTAACCTCGCATAGAGAGAAAAAAAGGAATAAAAGACAAATAAATATTTGAAAAAATCTCAATGTTTTGTGTTTGCCTCTCTACCGTGAAGCCTACTCGATAATTATGTTTTTTTTTTTAATGGAGTGGCTGAAGAAATTTTGTAATTTGCTTTCTTAGTGTTTTGAATTGGTCGCCTATATAAACACCAGATGAAATCAACATAAGTAATTTTTAAAACTTTAGCTTGTTTATTACATAGTAAGTTTCCAACGATGAGTCGTAGGTGCAGATCTCATTCCAATTTAATAACGTCCAGAGAATGCACCGCAAAGGCCAAAAAAAAAAAAAACGAGAAAAGGAAGTATAGAAGAAAACTTTTTTTTCAAAGGTTAAAGGTTTACGTAGTCATCCGACTCACTTGTGTGGGTAAATCTGCCACGTGGGATAGTATGCTACAATATGAACCATCCTGTACTGTCCTAAACAAGACTCCAATACCCAGCTACCACAGTGCTTTAACAACACAAACAAGTTTCAACCCTATAGGTCGAAACACGATTCGTCATATTATTCACACTGACCTTACGGACAAGAAAAGTGCCACAAAGTGGGGCATGGAAATTAAACGTGACTGGTTGGCTAAAGATCACACGATTAAACCTCCCTCCCCCCCTCCCCACCCGTTCTCCATCCGTCAGTCGAAATTCAATGAAAAATTAGACATGATGATTACATAACTTTAGAACATGGGGTTTTAATTTGTCACAGGACTTTACATTCCTGGAAGGGACGACTTTTCACATGTATTATGGCCGGTTGTTACATATGCTTTGTTGCAGTAGCGGCGTGGATGCATGGGGGGAGGGAGGCTTAATGTATTATCCGTTTCTTGATGCAATATGAATGTTGACAAGTTGTCGGCTAGGATCAGCTTGAATGTAAAATATCCTTAAATAAATTTGAAGCATGACTTATTTTAAGGTCGCGGGCAAACAAGGAGGAATGGAGGGTCTAAATTTACTCTTACCAGTCCAGTCTTTTATTTACAGAGAGCGTTGAACCCGTTGAACGCTCCGCAGCCACATGTTCTCTGAATAAGTGCTTACCCCTAAAACAGATCATAAACATGTAAGAAGGCGTCGTATTCGTTTCTCGTTCAAATCTTTATTGAACAGATAAACGTCATCAACCATTGTGCACGATATACGTAGCTTGCTTTTATGGACAGCGGGGCACTTGGACACCGTCGCTCAGTTTTCGAACTATTTCAGGCTCGTTCAGTCATTGACAGTAACTGTTTTACAACGAATATTAGTCAACTTTCTCCAGTCCATGACCTTGCAGTGTTTTACCCAGAGGTTACATGGAGAAACCCCCCCCTCTGTCCCCTTGGACCTTTTAAGATCCGTTAGCCCCTTTGATGGTATAGATGATATCAGAACTGCCGAGAATAGAGCCACGAATTCCTTTTAAAATAACACTAGCAACAAATAAAACTAAAAAAGAAATGAAAGTTCGACATTGTCACCCTATCGAGAGTTATTAAAAGTTTTAATAGGCTGTCGAACTTGTGACACGTATTTGGAATGACGAATAAAGTATTTTATAACTATTACACGTATTTGTATAGCTACTGTTGCCATGATAACAAACGCTAACAAGTTTATCCTGGGAATAATTAGTTGACTTTTCCCTCCTTTCTTCGGTTGACTTTTCCGTCCAAAGAAAGAAAAAAAAAGAGACAAAATTAGCAAAAGGCTATAAAGGAGTAAAACAAGTCTGCCTTAAAGGGGGCTCATTGAGTTGAAACTGATATGTTTATGTGAGGATTTTGTAGGATACAAACTCATGGCAATGCTTACAATTAGCACAAGTAGTCAACTTTCACATCCAATAGGTTATGAGAACTGTCAAAATTTTTGCATTATGACCCTGACTTGTACTGGCTGTGTGCATATAAATTAGTAGGGATGTGAAAGGTGTTTGGTCACAAATTTTTAAAAACCAAACTGAATAGTAAATTCCTCACTCACAATAAATGTTCCTTCATATGTGACAGATGGGGATCCTCTTAGTTTGATCATTTATCATTAAAATGTGTAAGAAACTTGACAGATTTAGAAACCTTCAGTGAACTTCAAGAAACAACTCAGTGTGCCTCTTTAATATGTAAACTTGATTTGAGTGTTAATGCACCACAAGAAAATAATACATAGATGGACATGCACTACAAAAACATTTGGAAAAAAACTTAGAATCAAGAAACATGTCAGAAGAGGGGTAATGAGATGTACCTAACGTCATTCTTCCTGTAGACTGTGCCAAACCCGAGCATCAACATTTTGAACAGCCATATTGAAGATAGATGCCTTTCTAATGATCAATTTGTAGACCTATGTAAATTAATTACAGATGCTTCAATCTTGATTTCAGGTTTAGGAGTCTAGCGAGGGTAGAGTGGTTACTAATACCAGGCTTGATGACCGCCTCCCCACCCCTACCATAATTAATGACTCTTTTAATTACAAAAACAATTTCTTGCACTCATAATGATTCAATGTAAAGTGTGCATTGACAAATTGGTATTTAGTTACTGAATTATGTTGCAACACATCAGACACATTAACTTACCGATTTTTTCCCCCTCAAAGTTTCCAATAATACTAACAAGGATAAATTCTGCTATGAGTTATATGTGTGGAATATGTTTGTGCTCTTGGAAATGTCAATATCAGTTTACACTAGGCAAACAATACTATCAGATCTGCTTGCATTGAATGTTTGAATAACCGATGACAGTGACTTTTCAGGACACCTTTCTACTCTGCTAGTTCAAAGTCACATATTTGGGATGTTGTCCCACCTAACCATCTCTCCCCACCTTCCCTATTTCCTTGTCAATATGTGACTGAAAGTACCTTGGGTATGAAGGTATAGACATGCACATATGATTTCTAGGTAACTATGCACTTTGCAATCTTTGTCAAAGTTGAATTTAATGCTGAATTTGTCTTGTGCTTTGTTGCCACAAACTTGGGAGCTGCATTTTCAATTTCCATTTACACATAGGTTGCCTTGAATCAGTCCAGATGTATTTTAAAATGATGTTTTACAAATTAGCCAATGGTATATTTGAAAATAAGACACCATATCTTCACAAAGACTTTTGGAAAAGTAGCTCTAATGGGTGTTCATAATATTTTTTTTTCTGAGGTACTTCTTTTGCTGAGAATGAAAGCCATAAAAAAAATTAAAAAATAAAAATTAAAAAAATTAAATTTTAAAAAAAAAGGAAGCTGCCACAGAGATTAGTAGCAAGAGTTACCATGGCACGATCAAGTAGCATCGTATGAATAGACAGAATTTGCAATACAAAAAAAAGTAAAATCAAAATATATATGGGGAATGCAGCAATAATGCACTGAACAAGTACCGCATAATATTTGATTTAAAGTACAAAGAGAAAACTGAATGAATATTCAGTGGATACTGAACTTGATAAAGTGTTTGAAACGCCAAAGGAGCTTGTTGTCGACTTGTTTGTGCAGGGACATATAACAAAGGAGAAACGCAAATGTGTTTGCACTTACTGCGTGTAGAGCAGTGTTATTACACAGCTATGCAAAAATAAAAGCTTATCAGGGAGACGACACGGTGGTCATGTTCGGTCTAGAATTACTTTTCTGAAACATAAGTTTGAATATATGTCATGGACCATTGGACTCTAAGTAACCATGAATTTCAGTTTTCAAGATAAATTACATGTGGTTGCTACTAATAACTGCTCATTTTTGCAACAGCTGTTTTTTTTTTCTTAACTCATTTCTCGTCCAAACTTTGTTATGAGAATCAAACACTAAATTGGTTTTGCAAATATTGTGCCAATGTTGGCGATGCAAGTTTATACTTTATACATATCTAGAGTTGCAAAGGATTGACTTTCCTTCACTCCAAACTTTCCCACAATGCCTGTCAATTCTTGATAAATAAATCAAAATTCATTGAGTTTGATGAAACTGGAAGGAATTACATCCATGGCACACATACTACGTTCAAATTGTCATGTGATAAGGTGTCACCTGACTAATATTTCACTACAGTCTGTTCAGGAACCCTGTTTACTGAGATCGTGATGCACACCATCTCCGTCTCATTGACAAGACTGTTGAGATCATAAATAAGATTCTTATACTCCCAATACATACATAATGCATTGTGCATGTGTCAACAAATCACTCATTCCATGGATGCTGTCAAGTGCACTGGAAGAAGAGCTGGAGGGAAAATGTTAGTTCAATCAGATCTAAAAGTGCCTCATACAATTGAGCTTAATATTGTTTGGTGGGAAACACAATAATCACATTAGGCTGCATTAATGTTATTGTGAGGTCATATTGTCTACTGATATTTTAAAATTACCTCTACATTTACATAGTTGGTTTACACCTCCAGAGATAGTGATCATTATAAAATATCAGTATCATCCTGGACACACATAATGTAACCTTCCATGTCTGGTATGTACAATTACTGTGAGATAAGACTTCCAGCTTTATTATATTCTTTGGTCAAAACTGAGACATGGGTGTACACCTCTAAGTACATATTTCAACCAAGAACCAAAGTCATGGAACAGTAACATTTTCAACAGCTGCCTTTGATAGTCATCGCTATTATGGCATGTACTTGGCATCCTTTGATTTAGACTTCTTTCTGGCAATCAAAAACTTCAGATTATTCCTACCGAAGTTTGTTCAAGAACTAAGAAAATATGGCAAAGCTGAAGACAAAAAGTGACTGAGGTTCAAAATTTGTCAAAATCAACAGGCAATTTGACCACACACAGATTTGACAACAAAGGCCACTTCCTCTTTGAATTTCAAAAGCAATAAAAACAAAAATCCGCCTTTGAAGGTTTATGTATTGGTTTGACAACAGGCACTTCCTCTTATCGGAAAGACGTAAGGGCTTGGCTAACTTTGCACTTACAGATTTAATGGCTTTGTGAAGTCAATGCCTGTGGTAGCTTCCTTTAAAACTGAGTGGAATGAGCTAGCTGCTCTCTTATCTAGTCAGCTGGGTTCCACAATAGTACCATCAGTCTATATTATGTCGATGACAACTTTATCAGGAAAAATTGTGGGTAGATGTGGGAAGCTGGTCAGAGACTAGCCCACCACCGGATCTGTTTGCCTATAAAAGCAGCTCATGGTAATCTGGAGGACTGGAACTCTGGCCACACTCCTCTGATAATATTTCTTGTCCGGTAAAAGTTATCGGTCTTTCCTGGAGAAGAAACAAAGAGAAACTCCTCTATGCAGGTTTATATAATGCCAGGAGTAATGGAGAGAACTCTGTACATCCTGAATCACCATGAAAACCTTTTGCAATGTCTTTTACCATCATTTATTTGTACATATCTGTGTAAAAAACTGCTGTCATGACATGGCAGACATTGCAAAGATGAAATGTAAGTGAAGAAGAGGAGGAAAAAAGGGAGAGACAGCGATTTGGGGGACAATTCCAGGGGAGGGTGAGCACTTGGGAGAAGGATGACCGGACCTGACTTGGATGACAAGAAACTTCTATCCTCAATTGTACTTTCTCATTACACTGAAGTCAGCCACTCACCCTATGATACTTAACAAGATCCCCTAAGGACTTGTGAGTGATTTGATCCGTCCCAAAGAATTGGTACTCCAGACCAGTTGCATCGATGAGGAAGTGTTTCACTCTGCTGTCATCCTTGTAAGAGAGTGCATAACCCCACACCTTCTCGCTGACCCTCACCAAGAAACAGCCCGTCTTCTTGTTCTTAAGAAGTTCACCTGCTTGGACCCTATTTATGCAACCTGCAAAGAATGAAAATATGGTGAGATATCTCAGGTAAGATTGGTCTGTGAATGCTCAGAGATGAGTCCTAACATTCACATGTTTATACATTTCAAAGTCAATTACCATCTTAACTTTTTAAAGCAGTTGCAGTTATACCTATGATGGCTCTTTGTGCATTGTCCAATAAATGACTGTGTATGTGATATTTACAAAGAGTGCAAATTGCCAAGTAATGGTATCAATGGTTCACCTTGTCAATGCAAATGTGTAGGCTGAGGGAGTTGTCATGCTCTGGCAT
>VJOZ01079520.1:14092-24161 GCA_009801055.1 Stichopus horrens | reverse complement strand
AGTTACCCTTCTGGTATATTATGTATATTATGTTAACAAGATTTTCACACATTTTCACCTCGGTGACCTCAAATGACCTTTCACCTCCACCAAAAACAATAGGGTTCTTCCTCTCAATATGGGGCAACCTACATGACAAACGTGAAATTACTCAGAGTTACCCTTCTTGAGATAGAGCGTTTACGAGCAGCGTCACACACACTCTCACACACGCATACACACACACATACAACATCAGGACTGCAT
The DNA here is from genome assembly GCA_009801055.1 of Stichopus horrens. NCBI lineage: Eukaryota > Metazoa > Echinodermata > Holothuroidea > Aspidochirotida > Stichopodidae > Stichopus > Stichopus horrens. Next base: position 23,915 of record VJOZ01079520.1, on the reverse strand, counting down.
AGATTCCCCTGCCTACGGCAAGGAATCAAAAGGGGAAGGTTTTCATATAACACTTTTTATATGGTAAAGGCAAGCTAAGGCCTTCATTAGGAAATGAAATTCTAAGTTCAATTTGAACTGTTGTGCTTCAAGAGATAGAGGGTGGTAGTATTCATTGACCGATGTTCAAGGATGACTGTTCATTTATCATTGACTTGTGTCAATAGATCACTGTTCTTTGACCAGTGTTCATAGACCCAATGTTCGTGCAACCTTCTCATTGATGTTCAAGGTTTGATAAGGTCTGCAAGGGGGCAACTTATCCTTAATGAGACAAACATGATCAAAACAATAAAAAGTGAGAAAATGCAATACTAGGTTTTTACGTAATTGTCTGCTCTCTTTCAAGTATATTAAAACTTCTCTCTGCCTTTTACAGCAATGACCTATGCATTTCTTTCTCATCAACTGAATGTATTCAGTCAAATGTCTGGCAAAATATGTGTGTCTGTCTGGGGTTTTAGTAACAGCAGCATAACTGACAGTAAAACAGCAGACATCTGCAAACGATACTAGGATCAAAAAGGTATTACAGCAATATTTTAGATTTCAGTCTCATTACTTGGATGCAATGCACCCTCACACTTGGCATAATAATATTTGTGACCCCACTCACCACAACATTACAAAATAACCATCGTTGGTTGCCCTGCATTCCAAACTTTGTGATGTTAAAACCAATACACAAAATTTCCAATTGCATAGAATGCATATGAAACTCTTTAAAGTTACAATTAAAAAAGCTACATGGTGCATTTACTTACATAACGCCCACCCCCCCCCTGGGAAATTGGCAATTGTGTTAAATTAAGAAATCAGGCTTCACAAAAACTCCAAGAATACTCCCTTAACTGGTTCCCTACAGTTTGGAAAAACATGCACTTGATTGGCTTCAGAAGGTACTTTCTTTTGTTACATCCACTTTCTTCTTGGAGACTTGTTTACCCCATCCCTGCTTTGTAACTCCTGGTAGAGGGAACTTACCCCCCAGCACACTACTTGATACAATTCTGTGGTGTCTGATAAATTGCTTTCACTTAAATGGACCAAATCAGTGAAGAACTGCATTTGGGTAGAGCCACAACTTTTCACATGCATCTTCCTCACAATTGACATGTTTTAATATACTCATTTTATTCATTTATCTAATGCTATCTTGGTTAAATATGATTTTGGTTAAATTCGATTCCCTCTCCCACCATGAAAAAGTTTTGTCCATCCCTCCACTTCCAGGAGAAAATTTTTTTTTTTTATTCCCTTCTTAATTCATCAACTGACCAGTTTAGGGATCAAAGTGCTTGGCTATTACCGACATTAAATTATTTCAATATTCAGTAGATATAATAAACACTTCAAGTGATCACTAATACTGCACACTAAAAACAACACAAGGTCTTTAAAATATATTGTAACAACTATGGCATTTTACCTTGTACACTTTACATTTTATAAACCAACTTTTGCTGTACATTCCAGTCTTTATTTGCAAGAGAAATTCTTAAAAATGCTGAAGGATTTAGATACACTTGATTAAGACAGACACAAAATTCAAGGATAAAATACTCTCTTTAAAACAAACACAATCTTTGAAAAACTAGATCCGGAGGCTCCTCGGTTATTGCGATTCCTTCATTTTGTTGAGGGCGCTACCCGCTATGAACCACGATATCTGCGTCTCATTCATTGTGTGGTTGAGGGGTATCTCCTCCGATGAACCATCCTTGTGGCTAATTTTACAGGAAACGGGCTGCAGAGAAAATCACAAAAGCAAAGAGGAGATGAAAAAGTGATTAACAAATACATGGCCAATGAAACCCACATGCGAAAAGTTACTGCACACCTCAGTACAACTCCATGCTGCAGGAGAGCTTGAACGGAATATTTCTCACACTTTTTTTTAGCAAAACCCCAAAACACAGTAATTACAAAGGAAATACAAAACTGAAATACTATCTCCGAATGCTCGGAGCACTGATGGGGCTAGAGAGGGTTGTTGACCTGTGCGAGGTTTGAGGTCCACTTTGTAAGAAGGGTTTGTACAAGTTTGAAACTGGCTGACTTTTCACACACATAGGTGAATGCTTTTACAGTCGAAAGGAATTGAAAAGACAATTTAAGAAGGCAAATTGAGAAGCGCTAGTTAAAAATTACTTCTACAGGGAGAAAAACAAATTTGCATAGACATTTTAAGAAGCACTAAGAAGCACTTCCTATTGTATTGACTTACACAACTGTTGCATGAAAAATGGTCAAGAAATAAAATGATTTGAATTCCTTGAATTTTGTTTGTCTTTTTCTTTTAGCTTCAATCCTTTTTATTACAAATGAAAAGTTTCCAGTGATCAGTTTCTCACTTTCTCCTGACAGCGAAGTTAGTCAAGAAAAGAGACCTGATATCTACATGCAAGCGCTCCAACTTGAAATGGCAACCAAGCCAGTCGGTGACTGGTTGTTACTGATAATGGTCAATAAAGTACTATCACAATGCCAAAACGCACTCACAAGCTTCGAACAGCTGACATTTTCCAACATCTTAATGAACTGTAAATCACCTCTTTGTGTGTGCCATTAAAAGACTTTGCTACTGTAAATCCCAGCCGACTTAAAAAAAGAAAAGGTATCTAGTAGTTACAGTTGGTCAAACAATGAATTGTAATGCATTGCTAGCAGAGAGCATGATGGATGAGGCAGCTGTTCCACTTCTGACAAGATTTAGCGTCCCTACGTGAGATGTCTCTGTGGCAGTTCATGTTAGGAACGTCACTGAACGTGGGAGGAAAGTTAGTTTTAATCCGTTCGGGAGATTCAGACAAGGAACAGACAAGGAGCAAGGGTTACCTGCAGATGCTGTGCTTGTTCAACCATCCTGTAAATGGTAGGGGACACTAATTCACTATGATGCTGACTAAATTAGGGATTCTAATTCACTGTTAGGCTGATTGTGATAGGGGCACACAAAACTGTAGATGGCATTCTAGGGGACACTAATTCACTGTGATAATAGCTGCATTTAGAGGACACTAATTCAATGATATCCTGACTGCATTACTCCAAAATACTTCACGGTTATGCTGATTGCATTAGTGGACACTAATTCACGGCGATGCTGATTGCATTCGGGGACACTAATTCACTGCTGTTCCATGTACACCTGTAGAACCTGCGGATACAGTACTATACATGTCAGCCTGTCATCTATTCTCAAGGGACGATCTGCCTTGTCGACCAGTAGAGTTTTTACCTGCTCACGGCAGGCCAGCATTTGGAACCTGATGCCGCCACGGTTCAGTTGCGCTAACCACCAAGACTCGATACCGCAGCTTACATTTCCTGCAAACTAATTTTAGCTAGCAATATTTGATCTGTGTCAGGAGTTGTTTTGCTGCCCTTGATGACAGGCCAAGTGTTAGTTCTGTGATGGTAATTAAAAACAACATACTGATTAGAGAATTTAATAAACAACAGATGAGCAACTACGATCTAATCAGCAGCGTAGGGTAGCTTTAAAGGTCTTGTAATTCTTCTAGAACAAAAACTTCAGGCAGGCCACTTTATGTTCTAGACCCCTAACCAGTCTATGCATGGGACTGATTCAAAACCACAGTTTCTTGCTAGACCAACTGCTACCTACCAATACCTTTCGACTGATAAACCCACATCATCAAGGACCCAGGATGCTCCAAAGCAACCAAAGTTAGGCTACAAGTTTGTTGGAAGGTCATCATATGAAGCATCAAATACGTTAGTAAAACTTTTCAATGTGGCGGGCAATTTCAGAATCTGGTCCTGTAATCATTTATCAGGTAACCCGAAGCACTGCAGTAACTGCGTGGTAGCCACAGGCCTTGTCTGAGATGATGTTGTTACATCTGCCGTCTTTACTTTTAAAGACTACAGCTTGTCACAAAATTACTCTAACTTCAGACTGACTTTCACAGGCCGTGAAATCATCGATCATGATTGGTACATGACCAAGTCATTCAGGCTTTGATTGGTCAGCAACTGTGCTATTAAATATCAATTCCACCTACCTCTCCTTGACTGTGACACTGCAACCATTTCTCATGATCATTTGAACCGAAAAAATATCCCAAAATAATAATAAACCACCACCACAGGAACAGTAAATTCTCGCAAAAAAAGCGAGTAGTATCGATAACAATATTCACTTCTCCATACACACATTCATTCCTTGAACAATAGGTCATGCTGACAGTAACAACTCTACACAAACAAAAGAACAAACAACAAACGAACAAGAAAAAAACCAACGAACAAGAAAACAAAACATAAAGACAGAAGAGAGAACTCTTAAACTGCCTTTCACTGTCCTCTTTAATTTCCGTCACACCAAGGTCACAGAGGGTGACAGTTGCTTCAGTGTATGTTACCTCAAGCACGAAATGCGCAGATGGTGCCATTTTAAGCCATTTACCTTGCCTCGCTCTTTGCAGTTCAGAAGAGTTTAGACAAAATTGGTTTTGAAAGTCAATCACAAAGGCAAATATTTTGGGGAGTAACCTAGGCTGTTGGTTTAAAAGGTTGACTTGAAAATCCAAAGGAGATAACAACAAAAAATGAAAATTGCTGCGATGTGAAAGAAGTGCAGTCTACAACTGCAGGAAATGTCATCTGTGATGTTTCCAATCAGACTGAAGAGGATTTTATTAGGTCTACTCCAAATGGCAAGCCACACTGCGGGGGAGTGTGGCACTTCAATGTGTGCCACTTTGTGCTGATGAAACCATTAGTGATAAAAGAATAATGGATGCTTTGCTGAACAGAAATATCTTGAATAAAATACCCAGCCAAAAAAAAAAAAAAAANNTTTTTTTTTTTTTTTCTCTCCAGGGAAATGTAAAAACTAACATTAGCACAGGCACCAAAACCTGGTTTCCACCATCTCGCAAAAATGCTTGCTCCTTCATAAGTTTACCTAGTCCTGATTGAAATTTTCAATAGTTGTTAACATTCTGACCGCGGAGTCTGCAGGGCTGTCGCCGTCGGCAGACAAAACGCAAAGTCTTACCTTGCCAGGTGAGAGATCTTTCAGGTTCAGGAGGGATATTCTGTCATCTGGCCTGATTTTGTCATAGTCGGCAGTCTCGGCGAAGGTTAACGGCAGGAGGCCCTGCTTCTTCAAATTAGTCTCTGAAGGGGGGGTAAAATGAGGGACATAAGAGAGGTAAACCCAAAAAAAGATGTTGAGAGAGAAGATTGATAGATATGGAAAACACTTCAAAAAGTAGAGTGCAGATAAAAATTGATTCCTAAAATCTGCCAAAAAAAAAGAAAAATTTACATTCCTGAGCGATGTTCACTCTCTGATGCATCCTTTTAGGTACAGACAGCTGAAGTGTAACACAGTTTAAAGCAGAGACCAATCGAGAGACATGATCGATACAGAATACTGGACAAAGTCCACCCTCCGGTTTCCTTTACTTTTGGTTCAACCTTCTCAGGTAAACATTTGACGGTTTGCTCCGAGGGATGTGACGTTTTTCAAGTACCAGTGCTTGTCACATTTAAGGTGGAGGCAGGAAATTTTATATTTGAAGGAAAGTAACATGAACGCATGTGGACAGCATGAAGGTTTCATTGATGCACAGGTCACTTTCGCGATGAAAAGTACAAATATGATGGACATTATCTTGTACCTGGTACGTACAAATTATGTGGTATGATGATTAATTTACACTGCAACTTGTTTAACAGTTGAACTTTGTGCCCAGACTTTGTGGGGACTTTTCTCATTTATAAGGAATGCAATGAGGCAAGGATTGAGGATTATGGTCAAATGGCATTAATGACTGCAACATAAAAAATATTTAGATTGATTTCAGTTGTCTTCACATATACTTAATTTGGAAACGATCAAAGCTGTGAAGTGGATAATTTTGAAAGGGCCAACTTTGGCGTTTGATGATATGATTTCGGGGAACTGCTGGCATTAAATCTTGTTTGTCAATTTGAGATCGTCCCTTCACGCAATCAATGATAACTGGTTACCAAGGTCGGCAGCAGACAAGAACATAGTTGTAGAAAATAAAGTACTGAAACCCTAGCACAAATCTCAAAGTACAACAGACCTTCCCCTGCCCGACAATACGGCACCAGGCCAACATAATTAGTCCCTCTTGAGAGAGCACTTATTTAACCCCACAGAGTGCTCCACTAAAGCTTTTCTCAATGTTAACAGATGCCAGTTGCACAGACTATACACTACTTGAAAGATCTTCAAAATCCACTAATAAATATATTCCAATCACTTACACCTAACAGGCTTAAGAGAAAGAAGAGAAAAGATTTCTCCACAATTTTGCGACTTAATTGTCTACCAGACACCTTGAAATACATAGTACATGAATGAATCTCTGTGGAACTCGCATTTTTGTCTAATTGCCTAAATTTGAAATGTAATAAGCACAAGGCATTGGGGATGGAGTTAATATTTCCCAGATTTGCGTGCATTCCTTTTTTTTTAAACACCCACTTTCCGTGAAACTCAACAGACGTCTGGTCTTGCGTGTCATCACCTCATTAAGAAAAGAATCTTCTTATCAGTACTCTTGCAAATAATAGGGGAGGAGACGGTAAGATTGTCTGAAGGTCAGCGAGTCTCCCGTTGGGTTTATAAGTTTTCTTAGAAAGCAAGCATTTGGCAAATCCTTTTACACATAACTTGCACGCAGTAATGTTGGGATATGCAATACATCCATGCACCTTCGGGGAAAAGTTCTTGCCGTGCTTTGTGGAAATACTTTCTCATATAGTGCACGAGGAGGAAACATTCCCTTGTGAAGTGCACAAGGGTGTTCAATGCTACCAAAATCGCAAGGAACTTCTCCAAGGGAGATGCAACCCACCATGAATACGGGCGAAGCTCTTGACGATGATCGCTCTACCGCCGAGATGTCTGGGTTCCAGAGCGGCATGCTCCCTGCTGCTCCCTTCTCCATAGTTTTCATCTCCTATCACGACCCAGTTCTGTCCCTTGGACTGACGGAAGAGTGTAAGAATTAAAACCATGAGACAGTTGAGAAGGGGGTTTCATGTTCCAAATATGATATTACATATATCGCGTTCTAGGATAGAGTCAGAAACGTGAAACTTGCTATGCCACAGGACATTCTAACATGTGAACACTACATAACTGATAACAACACAAGGTATCTACGGGTAAAATGAAACTTTACTATCTCTAAACCAACGCACCCTAGATTTTCCTCCTCTTCCGTACTACCCGTTCTCACAATTATCCCCTTCCCTGCCACTTACCTTGTAATACCGGGCTGTTTCTGGCACTGCACCAAATGTGTCTGTGAGTTGATTTCTCACACTGTTCATCTCTTCATTCTCACTGTTGATGGCTCTAAGGTTGAATCCGAATAAAACAAAACAAAAGAAAAAAAAACAAAACAAAAATTAACGACTTACAATGCACGGAGATGTTCTAAACATGTTTACTTTTAAAAAGCACCCTTTGCATCTGTCTCATAGAGACGTCAACTGCTAGAAAGAGTCAAAGTAACCAGAGTGTTGTTAAAAGCAAACAGAAGTAACTGCTGAATACCTCAAAGAGATGATTACAGAGAAAGCTGCTATGACCCAGCTTTGAAAGTGAAAAACTAGGCCGTGAGGAGAAAAACATGTTTAGCATCTGGGTCGGTGTACTCATTTCTCTGAAAGGTTCAAACCTCTCTATTAAAGATCAACAAACTCTTCCTGCAAACTACTAAACGAAACTAATTAAAGCTGTTACCGAATGAGTTTTGAAATTCATTCACATCAAGTTGTCAACATTTTCCACCAACTGACATTGTCAACTGAAGGGACTTTACTTCAAATGACTGGGACTTTTTCATGTCCCCTTTCTCTTTTCACCCACTTCAAGCCCCACTTTCAGAGCTCCACCAACAGAATGACACCAGCCAAAAAAAACTGCCCAACTGTCAACTCTAGTATGTTGGTTTTCAAAACACAAAGGGTTTGATTTCTGTTTCTTTCTGGTTGTCCAGAACCGCTTTTCTCTCACTTAGTATTACAAAGCAGCTTATTTTTATTTGATTTAAGACTATAGCCTCTTTCCTTTTATCATGAACATATTTCAGCACTACGATCTTTTCTTTGCCTCATCGCATATGTTTTAATTCTGCAAAGTATATAGCACATGAACACACACGCTAGAAGGAATCTAGAATTATGAGAGCAAATGATGCAATTTTTGTCTTTAATTTGCTAAGCATTCATACAAAATGTTTCAAATTTCTTTTCAAACTATTAAAACTACTGAAACAGTTGTCAGCTGGACAACTGCAGAATATTCTGAAAATCGAGGAGAGCCACCTGTACTGATGGCATCCACAGATCTTCCTTTGGAGGTCACTGAGACCAACTTCCACATTTAGTAATTTTTGTTTCTATGTCAGACGGCTTGTTAACTGAAAATGATTTTGACCTAAACGGACAACTAGCGCCTCAGGTGGTTGATCGATTTATAAACAGCCTGCATAGGGAACAACGTATACACACTCCATCTTATTTTATGTAATAAACAGATCTCATCAGTTTGGAATCATCATGGACCATTTTATTGGGCACAGCAAAGTGAAAACCCAATCAAGGACAGCATGTTAGAGACAAATTGGAAACATCAACATGCTGCTCATCTGCCCCCCAACTTTGTTACAAAGTTTCAGTCAGCAGTGCATGCAAAAACAACTGCAGGGGCTGCAGTTGTTGAAATTGTGAGGAAACTCTAAGACTTGTCAATTTCTTCTTCTGGTTTTTTTTTTTTCTTCTCATATCTTTCTGATATGTTTCCAAATTAAATGGCGACAAAAAATTCAGGATGCGGTGAGAACTTTGCCAAGCGAAAAACGCCATTAGCATCTTAATGACGAAAAGTCCCCAGAGTTGGTGAGAGGACGTAACGAGACAGAGAAAAGCAAGGCAGCTAGAACATCTGCTGGTAACTGAGACTGCTGATAACATTTTAAACCTGCCTCCCAAGATGGTGCTTGAAAATATGCACATCTGATAGACTGCTTGATGGCTTTCTGGGGTCACAGGCAGGGTCGCTAGAAGCAAAATTTGGACAAGGTGATCTACGGTGACCCAGAATAGGGTGTATTGCCCCTCCTAAGTGACCTGGTTTACGGAGGGCTCGCATGAGAAGGGAAGGTTTCACGCGATCTGACAGACAACACTGCTCACTTTGCATGTAGGTTTCAGTAATATTGTAATGCATTTTGTATCTTCTTTATTTGTTCAAATTTTATACATACGATACATTGTTTATGCAAAATGGAGATGCACACGTGAACCAGTGCTTTGTGTGTTTTAATTTAAAAAAGCAGCAACGGTCTTGCACAAATGCATCACACCAGAGAAATGTTTTTGAATTCTTTTAAGCGGGAATAAGCATATGGATGAGCATTCAGCCTGACTGTTTTTCCCGCTCTTTACAGATGCATGCTAATGAGTGGTACTCCATTAGGTCACTTACGTAATGAGAAGGTTGTTCGAGATGTTGTCCAGGTGCCCTCTGTATTTCAGCCAGGGTCCTGCAGCACTGATGTGGTCTGTGGTGCACTTGCCTTTTACCTTGACATAACAAAAAGGGAACGAAACATAAATTAACCCAAAAAACAATAAGAAAGAAATTTTGGGACATTTTAAAGCTGGAATATGAGCTGAAAATTTGCCAGTGTAAGTCAAATTCAGCAGAATATGTCATAGCGAGCCACGTCAAAAGAAAAAATTGTTTAAGCAACATTTTGCA
>VJOZ01079502.1:8379-19221 GCA_009801055.1 Stichopus horrens | reverse complement strand
CTAGGAATCATTTCTTGCCAGGTAAAGTCAAAATGAGAAAGATAGATTGAGAAAAGTTTCCTACTAAAAAAAAATCTGAGGTTTGAAACCCATCTGTGAAAAGTGTTTGGTACATCAAATTGTCTTGAAATTTGAACATATCACTTAGCATAAATATAAACCATGGCTACCTATGAACAGACAAAATAAGCTCTCAGCCTTTGTCTGGTTTTGAACAAAAATTTCGAGAGACATGCTTGTTCTCTTTCTGATAACCTCCCTCTTCCCCCCTTAGTCCCATATTTAAAATTTCTTTTAGAAATAAATGAGGAACTAGCAGTCAACAGGTTATCAAGGTTGGCAATGTTGTCTGCTGCAAATACTGTACTCTTGAAGGAACAAACATCTCTGGCATTTGTCTGTAGAAGCTCATGTGTTGCAACAAGTTGAAAATATTATGCATTAGTGTAATATTTACTGAATCAAGTATAAAGTATGGTCAAACTGATGGTCAAAGGTCACAGTAATCTAAACCAGTGGTTGAAATGCTTTGAAACATTCTGTGTTTATTAACATTGGTTACAATCTGCAGAGCTCTTGTGCCCATAAAGTGAGAATACAAATTAAATAAAAAATTATGAAATGATTTATTTGTTAATGCCTAATAATGAGCAAGTTTTCATCCATTGTATCATATTTCTGTTTATCACCTGTGAGGATTGATATTTGACAACTTATATGCAAAATATTGTCAGTCATTTCCGAATTAAGCTCTCTATCTGAAACGTGTCTTGCAACACAGTTTATCAACCCAATTTTCTATTTTGCAATACTGTGGACTCACTTATTGGTTCATGCTATTTACAGTGACATTTGTTTGCCAAAATTGATTAATTTGTTTAAGATATTGTGAGAAAGACTTGCATTTGTTTAAGCCTTTTTTTGCATGGGTTGCCTGAAGGACGATTGTATCATAGAATGCGGTTCTCTGTTTGGAACCACCTCGTAAGAGATTTAAAGGGCGACATTGTGTTAAAATTGTACTAACATGACATATAAAGAAAATAGCTTTTATCATTATTAAACCCTTTTAGTATCATGCATAGACATCAGCAATAGCTTCATTTCCTGAACACATTACGTGTGAGATGAGTCACAAAAAGGGCATCAATTGAATTTTTCAAAGTTTGGGTGGAAAAGTTTTTCTTGGGCAGCAAGTAACCGAATGTCCGTTAGTAAAACTTCTTTCTTGAAAAGAATGCCAACATCCTGCTTTATTTGAAGTAATTTTTCATTCTGTCTCCATAAATACTGGTATCATTTGCTAATAGACTGTCTGCAACATGTTGTTTGTAAACATAGCCACAGTGTTTCTTGCTGAATGGCTTTCGTAACCACCTTGATATTTACGTACCTTTTTCCAGTGGCATCGCACTAGCACCACCAATGAGACTGATGGATTTCAAGTGAAGAGACCAGGCAGTGACAATGTTAAGTGCACCCTTCTACTCTTATTGGACCATCAGGCAAGTACAGTTTATCGACATGAAGACGTTTTGGTGAACCTTTTTATTTTAAAAATGATTTGTAAACCTTACAAATTGATTTGGTTATGTGAGAATGTCCTTGATACTGCAAAAGAAGTTTCATTTGAGATCCGATGATGGATCTTAGCAGCACGTCACAACACTCTCCAATGTTGCTGTTAGAGGCCAGCTTTGAATGGTACCTTTTAGACCATTTTTGGACATTCATCTGACTTCAAAACTGGACTGGAAAATTTTCTTGCTTTGCACACATCCTCCATATGGCACTACCCATTTCATGCTTATTTTGGTAACACTAGGGCAATGACTTACTTTTCTCTCTTTTAGAGGCTTACCCTTCATTTAGTGGATTGCTTATCATCTCCTCCCTTTTACTCATGTCCAATATTATAAATATGTTGGTTCAAGGTATTAATACACTATGCCCTCTTCTTTCCCCCTCCTTCTCCCCTCTCTAGTTACTTTAATTCTTGCATAATTGACCCATTATTTGAAGAGATGCATCCTACCCACTGTCTGACCTTGACACAGTTTCTTAAAATATGTCCCTGTTCCAGGATCTTAAGTCTGTTGGCGTCAGCAGTACTTTCTTGTTATGCCTGTAGATAATTTTTTAACCTTTGTGAATTTTATTCTCCAGGAAAAAATGTCTATTATTTAGTTGTCCCTATAGTCATAAAAATGACTTTGATTGATGAGTGGGAGTTTTTTCTTTGAAAAGTTGAAAGCCATAACAATTACCTTTAATATAAACTTCTTTTTGTTTTGTGTGTGTTAGTGTGTACAGATCTATCTCTGGGTAGTCTTTCTGGTCTAATAAAGTCATACAATTCTTTTATTTCATGCATGGACTAGTTATCTTCAATGGACTCATCGCAGTTACCCCTTTGTGTATTTCTTTCCCCTCTCTTTCTCACCGTGGGTGACGAAAGTGGGTTTGTAGGCTGTAATAATTTTGAAACTCTCTGCAAATATGGGTCAAACCTTTGACGCAGTAGAGCCCTGCGACATAGATTACAGCTATTTGTGGGTCATTGGCACCGCTAAAAGAACGTCGCCCTCTGTTTGTGCGTGCAAACATTGATTGGAGATTTTCCAAGGTACTGAGTAACCTTTTCAGGTTTCCAAATTCAGCGTTTACGGCTGAAGGTCTTTCTTCCAAATTATTTCAACTGAATAATTTTCAGAATAAACAATCTCAAAAGCTTCCTTAGTTATGTTTAGACTGCAGTTGACCTTTATTGCTTCATTGCTGTAACAATAAATCCTGGCTTAATCTGGAAACAGCAAATCCTATTGCTGTTGTTGTTTACATCTGGTTCCCTCACCATCTTAAATACTCAGTTGCCCGTTCTCTTCTCTTTTCTACATTTTATTGCCTGCCAGCTTCACTCACTCAAGATCAGCGTAGGTTTACAATGTCCATATAAAAGCTGTCGTGTGTTTCTCCTTTCACGTCTTTCGGTTTTGTCAAATCAATAAGGCTGTCACAACCAGAGGTGTTACGTAGCTACTTCGTTTACAGAGAAGACATTTGTATGTTGTTGATATAACCGGGAAGCTGCTATCATAATGTTAGAGTAGCAACTCCCTGATGTAACAGCTTTCTTGAAGGCAGGATGGTTGTACCTACCATCAGCCAAGCTGATATATAAATCCCACTTGTTTGTGTAACATTAAAAAAGTGATGCCCAAATTCCATCAGTTAAGCTAAAGCTAGGATGTTCTAAATGACTGTCAGTTGCATGGCAGTATTTACCTTTCACATCTTTGTCAGTAATTTTACTTTTCTCTCTCTTCTTTTTTCTTTTTTTTTTTCGTCATGTATCTTTGCAGCCACCTCAGTACAAGCTGGATCCCCGTCTTGCCCGCTTGCTCGGAGTCCACACCCAGACTCGCCCAGTGATTATCACCGCTCTTTGGCAGTACATCAAGACCCATAAACTGCAAGACCCCCACGAGAGGGAGTTCATTAACAATGACAATTACTTCCAGCAGGTAACGATGAGTGGAAGGTTTGAAATTAGTGGTAGCAGAGAACAATGAGTAGATTTGGACACAACACTAGGAGATGTGGGAGGGGTGTGGGGGGTGGAGAAAACTTGGCAGGACACCATGTAGTGAAGATGAGTGTAGACAGAGATTTGTGACAACTAAAAAATAAAAGAAGAGATAATAGACATCAAACAATGGTTGCAAAATTAAAAGAAGTATTTGTTGTTTCAAAAGGAAATTGAATTAACTTCGTGACTATGTAAATTCCATGTGACTTTGTCAAAATTTGCGAACTTGTCCGGAGACGGTTTTTCCAAACTTTAAGGTCATATTTTCATCGCAAGAACTTTGGATGGTGCTATTTAATTTTTAGAATGAAATGGAATAATTTAGCAATGAGCGATGATGTGACATCATAAAGAGTACACTGTTGAAGGGGAGCCCTCTCATTTACATGTGGCTTGCCTATAGTGATTACAGGAGCCGATCGGTATTGGTGGAGGTCTCCCTTTGTCATTTTAGCGATTTATCTAAATTGATGTTGTACTATTGCAAGAGGACAGAATCACTTACATCATACAGAATGACCTCCTCAAGTGATTAAACATCACTCTTATTGTTTGCTGAGTTCAAAAGTCAGACCTTTCCACCGATTGCTAATTTTTAGAGTTGTGCCAAATCTACATGAGCATCACCATCACCGTGGTGAGGTCACCATATTTGCAGGGAGATAATTGCCATGATGACCCAAGCTTGTTTACAATAAAAATACTACCCCACTCTCTTCTATAAGTTCCTATAAGATGCCATCCCATTTATAATAATTGCATCAAGGACCCCAAGTTGTCTAGTCCACTTGACCTTACAAGGTAAACACCATATCCAGGGCTGACCATCAATGCCTTGGTCATCTAAATCACAATCATGTTCCACTGACAGGTATTGTCTCAATATTTACCCAAGTGAGAGGCTGATATTATCCAGACAGTAAGAAGTAGGGCACAAGATTTTGTTTTTTTCTAAAGGATATATTCCTGGTAAAAAATATTATACTTCACAATCTGTGAGCTGTTTTGAAAGCTTTATATGTTTATTTTATTTTAAATTATGGTGGCAAGTTACCAGTGCATAGTATTTCTCCTTGTGATGATACAATGACAATTTCTCATTTGGGTCAAAACATGAGTTTAGATCTCCAAGACACTGACTGTATGAAGTTTATCGGTGTTCCACATATTCATGATAGATTACATTCATTTTGAACATTGAGTAATAGCTGCCTAGCTGTCATGTTCATGATAAGATAGATCTAGAGCTCTAAGAATGACCCTCAGGTTGCCAATTTACGCTTGAGTTATTGACAGCTTAAGTTAACTTTCAAAGCCTGCCTTTGACAACCACCTTTAACCTCACTTGAACAACATAATTAGAGCAAAGTTTGTCATAACAAGTAAAAATTCTTGAAGGTTAGGTTATCTTTTATTTAGTGTACTGGTTTAAAGAATGACATGGTAGGCCTAAATGATCAAGTTGTTGAGGTCGTCCAGTTTGTTTCATTAACGTTATACCAGCATCATGTCCTTCATATAGCAATATAAATATCTTAATTGAAAGTTTCAAAATAAGTCAGTTTATCTGAGGTCACTTTGACCTAATTCCTTCTTAAGAGCCCTCCTAGAATAGTTGGTCACCCTTCAAACTTCAACTGTCAAATATGCTCAGCCAGAAGGAGCCTGACTTTTCTCTCTTTTAATCGTTCATTGAGAGAAGCTTCAGACAATGGTCTCTCTCGTGTTTCTCAGATGTGTCCATTTGGCTTTACCACGTATAACGTGTTTCTTTACCCCTTGAAGGTCATACCATAGTCAGTATTACGCTTTTTATCTCTTCTCGTTAAATAATTATTTATTATGGCAGCCGGATGTAGCTGTTTATGATAAGATGTGACATGTTGTTTACAAAAGAAAGGGAAACCAGCATGTCTATTTGATTGTTAGTGTCTTATAGTCTTATAGTTACTGCCATCTAATTTAAAGCACTTCATTTTATAATAGAGCATGGACCCCCTCCTCCCTCTACTACCTTTGAAACTCTTATCATACAATTTGAAGACAGCTTGTCAGTTTTATGGTCATCATAACCACAAAGGTCTCTAAACAAGTTCCGCATGAAGAAAACTGTGAACTTTGCAGAACCTATTTTCTTGATTGATGTAACCGACCTGAAAAATATATGTTTTTAATTCACGTGCCGTTTCAGATTTTTGAATGTCAGCGTATGAAATTTTCGGAGATTCCGGAGAGACTTCACCGACTCTTACACGCACCCGATCCAATCGTCATTCACCATGTGATCAACGTAGATAGCAAAGATCAAAAGAAGACTGCTTGCTATGACATCGATGTTGAAGTGGTGGGTAGCTACATATGTCTAATTTCTGCTATCAAAAATATCATGTTAATTTGCTATCAATTATCTAGTAGCATAGTATTATGGTGCAGTGCTGCTAGCAGAAATCATCAAATAGTACCAGTTATGATCCCACTGCTGCTGCTAGTATGAAAATAGCAGAATTTGCCATCTTCTGTTGATAATGTCAGTCATACAAATAGCACCTATTACATTCACTGCTGCTGTTATTTTAAAATGTTCAAGGGGCAGTGATTACGATATGTCTGCTATTGGTATAAATACCAGTTATGATGGTTAATCATTGCCATCATTAAATATTGTCATTACAGTCACTGTAGTCATATGCAAGCTATAGAACATCAAGTACCTTATTAGACCCCTGCTAGTAGTATCATCCGTAAAGATTATGGTTCATTATTCCTATTATCAAACACCAGCAATTGTATTTTTCTTCTTTCATCACTGCTGCCATGAATTAGTACATATCCTTTGCAGGATCGCATCCCCTGGCATGCTGTTGTTGTATCTTGTTCGAGGCTTCCATGTTTCTTCTTCATACACTTTAAATCAAAATATGTGCAAAGGCACCTCTAGAAGTGGTTGATAGGAGGAGGGCCAAAATCTTTAGACAGTAATATCAGATTTATGAACCCATTCTCCTATCATTTTAGATCGTGTTACATATTTTGATAAGTTTCTTGCTACTGTTGACCCCTTGATAATTCCTTTTGCCACCTTGTAGTTTAATGCAGTACATCATAACCTGCATGTCTTAACGCTGGAAGGATTGGCTCAATTGTGCCAGGTGCTTTGTAATACAATGACATTTGTTGACAGTTATTACAAAGCACATCTAAACACCTCCACCAACTGTCTTACTCACCTATCAGGTCCCTTAAAAAAAGGATCGTATTACCCCCATTTTCACTAAAGTTCAAAGCACTATGACAGCACACAAATATGGTACCATTTTGAAAAGTGCAGGGGTTTTCTTTGTCTCTGAAATATTACTCTATGTGGAATGCTGAAGTGCATATTAACTTGTGAAATATGTCATTGCAACATTTTAATTTGTTATTTCCAAGCCAGGAGATTTTGATTTGCACTTTTCAAAGATGATGAAGTGAGTTACCCATGCGTTGGGAGACTCTTATGATTCAATCTTGCTGTACACAAGTACTGTATCACTGTCATAAGGACGAGGTGTAAAACATCAAGTTTTTAATACCACAGTCCATAGCATATCCATAGGTCTGTATTTGCAATTTCTCCCTTTTAATATTTGTAGTGGGCTTTCTTCAGATTTGCCAGAAGAAAAAGAGATGAAAAAAAATATATTATCAAATGTTTAAACACTTCTTTTATTGAAACCAATTTTGAATATGTTCATCAGGTAATGAGTACGTCTTAGACTTTTCTTGTTTACGTATAATCAGGAACTTTGTTTGAAGTCGTTTTAGCTGGCCGTAAGTAGCAGAGAATGCAGGCTGACCTTTAGTAAAGCCGAGTGTTTTGTTTACGTCGCATATTCGGAATGGGCTTTTCTTTTTCTCTTTCAGGATGATACTCTGAAGGAACAGATGAAGTCATTCTTACTGTCAACTACAAGCCAACAAGAGATTGCTAATCTTGACAATAAGGTCTGTTTTTTTTAACTATCTGTTGTCTCAATTCTTGGTATTGATTGACAGATTACTTAAAAGTGGTTGCCAAGCCATAAATGCTGCATTTCTCTTTTCTGTTTCATCCCAGTAATTTTTTTTTTTTTGGTATAAGTTTACTTCAGATTAAGAAGGGCAGAGGTCTCTGTGCAAAGGAGTTGCCTATTAGGAAGTACTGATTAGCTATGCTTGTCATATTGCAGCAACGATGTTGGTCATTTCAAGATGGCAAAACCAGTTAAACTTGAAAAACTTAATTTACTGCCCTCTGTAATGGCTAATTACATCTGTATTTCAGCATCGAACTTTGTCAGCAAATTTAAAACTCAATTTAAATCTAAAATAAAATTTGTCATGTGAATGTGAGTGCCACCAGCTCAATTTCTCCTGCATAGCATAATACAGTGTGTCTTTTTCATTACTTGCTTCACTTCCACACACTACTAGTATCAATAATATTTAAAAAGAGATATGCCCTGTTCAGACAATAAAACAAAACCGTAACCTTGAAAATGGTCTGGTGAATTCATGCCAACTCTGCATGTATTAATATCGGAGTTATTGTCCTTAGCTTTTGGTAACATCTACATTGTTCTCCACCTATTGTCTTTCGTGGATTTTTTTTCTGCCTATTGTTTTGTAACTAGGAATGAACCTACGATTTTCTACACAATAGATCAATGTTTGTTAGCTGGTCATCGATCAGCAGTCAGTGCTCTGGAATCTTATCTGAACAAAGAGATAATTGTGGGAGCAGGCCGTTGACCTTGAGTGAAGTGTCGTTAAAAAGATGTCACTTCAATATTTTTAAGTTTTATTGTTTTTTAGGTTTAATAACTATGACTCAAACCAGTATGTGACTTAACCATACACTTTGGCTGCTGCTGTTTCATATTTTAAGAGTTTGTTAAAAAAGACTAAGTACAATAGCCTTTTACGTTTTGTGAGTGCCTTAACCTACCAATATGTTGCAGTGTTACTGATGTCTGTGTTTTGATTTTGTTCCTTGTAGTTCTTTCTTGTGGTTCATTTCTTTACCCTTTGATTCTCAGGAGAAACCGGTAATGCCCCCCAGGCAAAGTAAGAACAATAGCAAAACTGGCTGGCCAAGATCTAAAACCCAAAGAAAAACACAACTTTATGAATTACTGTATACACAGTGGACAATAGACTGTTGTTATTGTGAAAAAAACACTATTGACCAAAGATAACAGACAAATAGACGGGTGAATAATTCTGACTTGGGATTGGTTATTGGTGGTTTTATAAAAGTAAACCCAGGAATCTAAGTATATGATAGAATTGTCTGGCAGCCATGATGCCTTCAGGCCTTCTTAGGATTAACAACAGAGATGGAAACTACCATCGTTGCCTTCCTCGTCTTCATCATCGCCGTTGAATCACATGGTTCCCTCTGCGAGACCTTCACGGAATACAAAGACCGTCTATATATAGTGAGGGTTTGGTTGTATCACAGGACTGTGGTAACCACCGCAGAATATTTTCACGCATCCTTTTGAAATTCTTCAAAGTGAAGCTACATGAGGAACTTACTCACAATTATCATATTTCTGTCAGAAATATAATCTCATCAGAAGAATAGAAATGGATCCCTCACTTGATGAAAATAGAAAGGATTAGAGAAGGTCAATGAATTAGTCAGACATTTCCTGCTTAATTATTTTTACCCACGTGCTCCTTAATAGTTTCTTCTTTTTTTTCCTGGTAACCCCATTTCTAAAAGTTCAACCAACATTTGACCACCTTCAACCTTTCAATCCTAGTATCTTTAGGAATTGATTTTGTCTTCAAGGCAGCTGTGACAGTAAGCAAGGTGTGATAGTAACCAAGGTATTATAATAGCCAAAGTGTGAAAAACTAAAGAAGCCTGTGTTATTCTCTATAATTGATATGAAATTACGGACTTAATTGTTCTTTTTAATTTGTTTATGGTTTCAGTATTCTGTGCGTTACTACTCTTGCAAAAATAAATCCCACCCCCCCTCAAAAGTTCTGCTTAGCCCAAAGAAAATTGATTGTAGGCCTCTATCATTTCATGTAGGGAAAAAATTCTCCCTCTCCATGGTGCCATTTGACACCATTTAGCATCTTAATTGTCAATTCATGCATGGTCACCAACCCCCCCCCTTTAGAGAATTCATTAATTATCATGTTTTTGTTTTGTTAAGAGATATGTTGCTTTTGTCTTAATGATTTGAAATTTTGTACAAAAACAGTTTATTTACGATGGAAATGAAGAAGGTAACGAACATGTGTTTGGTCGTTGAAGAGTTGGTCTGTCTAACGTGTTTCTCCTGCATCATTTTCATATGATTTCTTTCGTATCACTGAAAGTTGTTTTTTGTTTTCCTGCAAAATGTCACTTGCTGGTTCGTGGCCTCATTTGGTGTTCTCAGAACCCCCCTCAGACCTACCTGGGAAAAGTGAGATGAGGAGGGAGGGGGGAGTGGATGAAGATGGGTAGGGTGAGTAGAGGTGGAGGTCGATGAAGGAGGGTAAGATGAGTAGAGGAGTAGGGATGGATGATGAAGTGCAAGTTGAGTTTGAAAGAAGACATCAGCACACTGCTACAATGAAACTGAAAGTAGTAACAGTTGCAATGACATTGACAACACAGCCGTAGTTCCTAATTAAGTGATTGGCCTTGTATCAACGGGATACTTCGGATTCTGGTTAGAAACAATGACAGAGGCTTCAATCAACAGACAAATAAATTGACAAGAATTGTCAGTAAACATTAAAGTATTCTGTTTTTAATGTCAGATTTAATGCCATCAATGTTGTAATCATATTCCTGTATCTTTTTTGTTTTTCTAAATGTTTTAGATACATGAAACCGTTGACACCATCAACCAACTCAAGATTCAACGACAGTTTATGCTCGGCTTTGCCAGAGATCCTCAGGCATTTATCAGCGAGTTCTTGGTTTCTCAGAGCCAAGATCTAAGGGTGAGAAGTCAAGTTTCTATTCCCAGTCCTTTTCTTTTTTCAATATTGTTTTTATTTGGACAGATGAAGAGGATGGAGGTGGGATTGCAACGTAGCATACATTAGATAATTGAAGACCAAAGTTTAGACCCTTACCAAAAATAAATCCAACATTTTGCTTCTAAATTACGTCAGACATGTGATAAAACAAAACATTGCGGGCTGTATAAGTTCATGCCAGAAGGTAAGAAATGTGACAATCACTTAACATCATGTAATAATAAAAATGGAAGCTACAT
>VJOZ01079495.1:0-15513 GCA_009801055.1 Stichopus horrens | reverse complement strand
CATGGGTGCACATTACAATATATAGCTCCACTAGCCAAGTGACTACAATATCTCATCTAGCCCCTATAGGGCGATGAGATAATAATAAGTACATAAAACACAGGAGAATAAAAACAAACCATAAGAAGACCCCAAAATTTGGGTGGTAAGTGCCAAGAAATTGATTAAAAAAAATGTAACCCCCTTATTGGTCTCAAAAGGTCATTTTGGCTACAGAAATGCTACTTCTGTTACAGCTGGTAACATCTGAAGTTGTGTCAGTCATGGGGTCCTGGAGATACTGTCAGCTAAGCTAGACTGTCCAAACAGTACCACATACTGTAAACACATATACCTATGTAGGGGGTAACCACAAAAAGTTTGCAACGTGGGCCCAATGGGTCCTTGCATGAAGATTATTTTCACTGCACAATCTTAATCAAGGTTAATCCACAATTTACCACATCCCCCAAAAAGTTTTGGACCCATTTTGTCCCTAAGAATGATGATCAGCCAAAGGTACTTGACTGCCACAGTACTAATAGGAAAAACCCTCAACATTTAACATATATTGTTGAAAAACTATCACTTTGCACAATCAAATAATTTATGGCCCAAATGGCCCATTCTGAAGTTGGTCCCATGAATGTCAAACACTGCAAATGGTTGCATTACCACAATGCTAATTTGATAAACCTTTCACATTGTTAAGCCAAATATGCAGAAAAAACTCATTTTGCATGATTCTAAAATGGTCCATGTGAGACCAATAATCCTAAACAACCTAAAGGAACCAGTGTCTTAGTAGTAATGTAACACGGTTTCAACTTAATACCATACAATCTGCAGGAGAAGAGGCGTTTTGCATGATTTCATAAATTGGTCCATATGGCCCATTTGGACCTAGGACCCAACAATCTTGAACACCCCAAAGGCACCACTTCCATATACGAAGTATAAATTTTGTACAACCTTTATAACTGGAGATATCCTGTTAAAAAGGTTTTCAGAATATGGTCCCTCGTGCATCCAGATGACCTTTGACCTCTAAAAACAATAGGGCACACCATCTCCATATGGCAAACCTACAAACCAAGTTTGACTTTCATCCACCTTTCCCCTATTGAGTTAAAGCGTACCCAAGCAAATGTCACAGAAACAGTTTTGCCCCAAGTGTTCTTAGATGACCTTTGGACCTCTCAAAAAACAATAGGGAACACATCAATATGGTGGAGCTACATACCACCTTTGTCTTTCATTCGACTTCTCCCTATTAAGTTAGAGCGTACCCAATCAAGTGTCACAGACACACATACATGCATAAACATGCACACACACCAGCCTGATGGCATAGGTTCCTTTGCAGCCTGATGGTATAGGTTCCTTTGCTGATGCAAGGAAACAAACATATGTAAGTGCAGCACTTTACAGTAAAAACTAGGCTTTCCTCATCAGCAGTTCAATGAAAAAGATACTACCATACACAGTTCCACAGGGATTTTCAAAAATATTTTGTAAACAGCAAATCAAACACAACTTTCCAGTTATTACATTTGTGCATACAAACACCAAACATCTGTAGCACTTGATAGTCCTTGGCTTAAGTCCAGTAACCTTTCACAGAATCATGCATGACCAATTAACTCCTCTCTAAGTCAGTGATTGGTTTTACACAAAGTGTAAAAATAGCTACCAGATTTATAAAAGTGAGTTCACTGGATGGTGCCAACAGGAGGATTATTTATGTTGTCTTCAGGATTTCAGGTTCAGAACCTGACAAGGGAACTCCCAGAGAACATATAATCACATATCGAGAGATAAGGGTCAAAAGCCGTTCCTAAATTTAAAAAAGGACCTTTACCACTGTGAACTGTTCTAAATAACACAGACCCTCCCTTTGGTCTCGTGAAGTTATCACTCACCATTTGAATCTAACAATTTCAGTTGAACAAAGTTGGTGCGACATTGCATGTTTTACAAGTTTACTCTCATAGAGTATGGTTGCTTAAGCCTAATGAATCCTTCAATGCACATAATTAACAAATAACAACACTTGATCCTTGTCTCTCTTGTGGACGGATGCAGCAGACGTACCTGGTGTTGCCATCTGCATGGAAGAAGACATCGTCTGGGGCGTCCATCCAGGAGAGCTTCATCTTCTTCTTAGAGGCATCTCCCTGATTAAAGAGGAGAACAGAGATAAAGCATGATGAAAACCCATTGCAGGAGACAAAGATCATAGACCTCTTCCACAGCATACGAGTAGTCCACAACAAAATACACAAAAATGTTTCAGTCAATCCTGTTTTCCTGATTTAACTTATAAGCCTGCCTAGGGTTTGAAACTCAAGTCGGTGTAATAATGACCGTAGGCAAGAGCATGCATACAGTCAAGGTTGGACCCTACCATGCCACAATAAATAGTTATGGTAGAAAACTTTACTGCTAACAGAAACCTACATATATGCACAAAAAAATCTTCCATTCAGCTATTAAATATAGATATGTTAATGATTTAAAAAAAAACAGAAATTGGCAAACAAACAAAAAAATCATCGCTGTCAGTCTTGAGCGGGAAATACTGTCAAAACAATATATAAACAATAGTCTGTTTACTTTAAACAATGCAGTAAAGAGAATGACACTCAGCACATGGCCAGAAACATCATTAATGTAATTGGTGTGATGCATTTGTTCTTCCTACTTGGACATGGCTGTGGCACTTGCGGAAGATTTGAGCATGAACAAGTGACGACTTGCTACCGCACTGAACGATCAGACACACTTTAGATTTCTCAAAAGTATATTCACACTGAATGCAATATCAAATTCATCCACCTCATGCTCTTAAACCGAGTTAGAAGAACAAGGCATGTAATTGTTACAGGACATCACCATAGATTGAGTTTGCTCTTCATGATAAAAAAGAAAAATCTGCAATATGTCGATTGGTCAACTATGCCTCCTTGAGCATTTTGTCCTCCACAAAGCTTTATATCCACAGCAAAAGCAAGCAACACAAAGTCAGTGATATTAAAAAAACAAAAGAGACTTACATTTGCATCAAGGTGGCTTGCATCTGCAAAGAGAGGAGAAACTAAAGTGATGTAAACTGTTCAGAGACCATTCAAGGCTGATCAAATCATATTTCTAATCAACTATATTTGTCGTGTGAATTAGAGTGGAGCATTAAGACGAGGGATATTTGATATACGGCAAAGGATATTTCATTTGATAATTAAATCCTGTGATATGACAAACAAGGTTTAAATTTCCTCAACAAATTTTGTTTCTCACCTCTTTTTCCAAATCTTCCACCCATCTGTACTCTCTTCATTGGGCTGCCTAAAAAGGAAAGATGGGAAAAGAAACCAATTGGAGCTCACTAATAGCTTCATATGGGATTGAAGAAAAGGAAGAGTGAGCATAAAACTAGACAAATAACAGCTGATTTGCTGAGTCTTCAATTACCCAAAGATACACTGCTGGATTTGAAATATGTTTTTGGTCGAATTAAAATACAACGTACTTTTCATGTGTGGCTTATATAAACATCAATGAATATTCAAACTTATCTTTACTGCATCATAAACACATGTCAGCATCTGTACTTAACAAGGGTTGAAGCCAACATCAAACTGAGTTGAAGAGATACAAAAATTGCAATGGAATGAAGCAATGTAGGGTTAGGTACCTATTCACTTTGAGGTTGACTTACAAGAAGTACTAGCAGTTGCTTTAATACCTTGAAGGTGAGAGTCACTTGGTGAGGAACGAGGCGGGGGAGATAGGGATGTTTAAAACCTCAAAATGATGGTTCAAGTAATAACACCATACCTCCCCCTGAAGAAATACTAAGCTGTGACAATACATAACAGCTCCCTTCCAATATTATGAAAGTATCTGAGCAGTCATTTGGTTTCATTTTCAAAGTGAATTTATTGAAATGGTTCCTTACTGCAGTGTCTGGAATTTGACGAGGAGTAGGTCTGTTCATGTTCCTGCCCTGTCTCATACGATGCTTTACGCATCATGACATGAGATACAGAACTGATGGTAGCACCTCCCAGAGAAGGCTTTGGTGCTGAAATGGAAGCAGAAAATGCAGAAGGTCAAATTAAAGCTAACCTTTTGTTTTTCCAGCAATGCCTTAAATGTTGGATAAAGTTAGTCTATTATGCAGAGTCTGCCAATGTCTTCACTGGAATGTTAAGCTTGTTTACACAGAACAGATGAAACAAGTAATTATGCACAGTCTGCAATAAATATTCAGAACTTCAAAGAAGAGCTTAAAAAATCAAAAACAAGAAAGTCCTAAAACTACTCAAGCTTTGGAGAGCATAACATACAGCAGTGAGGGTGATTCCTTAATAAATCTGGAGAGCTTCAAATTAGGTATTTACTCCGAGGAAACGGAAGAAGACTTATACAGATCATTCAAGACGTTGTATGAACACCAAAGCACTGCAGAGTTACGACTCCCTGCCTTGTAGTTAGACCGACATGTTTATTGTTCTCCAGGATGCCTGACTTTCCAGGTTACTGATCAAAGCTGCATTTTATGAGCTTGATTACTTTGCTCTCTTCAAGCCATGGAACTTCTGGGCAGTTCCTTTTACTTTCACAAGCCAATAATCAGGTGCCCACTGCAATCTCATTTTCAAAGTGAAATGGCTCATCTTTCATTACTTAATTAATTAATTCATTCCCTCTTTAACATATACACCCATACAAACAAAGTGTGGTGGGACTGAAAGAATGATCAGACACTGACCAGGCTTTTTGGTTCCTTCTTTGCGTGACTTCTCCCTGAATGTTTCTAACCGTCCAACCAGCATGTCGACCTTAGGCCATTTCTTCTCTTTGAGCTTCGGAACAGCACTAGCAACAGATGGCAGCTTTGCTTGGCCTGTGACAAGGAACAGCAAATTATGTTTTATGTCAAAACATTACGGGTAAGGAATCAACATTTGTCTGATTTCCACAATTAAATTTATGTACATACCTTATTCTACCATTTACACAACTTGTTTGAGCAAAATGTGTCACTTTCCAAGGGTATGCAGTTTTGCAATGAAATAATCCTTTTTGCCAGACACAAAAGTTAGATGGATTCTCATAATTACACTTGAAATTAATTGTTTCCTTTCTGACTTTTCTGCTGTCTTCTTTCTGACTTGAAAAGACTTTTTTATACATTACTGGAATTTACTGCATTCTTGCAAATGCTTGAACAGTGCAAACTTTGTTTCAGAATTATGAATGTTATCTAATCAGAATACTTGCATTCTTGTTTCACAGCCATCACGTCTACGGCGTCAAATGGACAACGGGAAATGTGCCTCAGTTTCAGCATATCTTTGCATAATATCCTTGACAACTTTGTCATCGGAGTGGTCTTCAGGGCAAACGCAATTCGGGTCTTCATTCCGATGCCCCTGATGCCTGCTGTCCTGAGACTCAGTCCATGGGCAACCTGACAATGACGCGCTAACTGTGTTTTTAGCTTAAACTCCTGTCAGAGAGACAAAAGGGTGATTACTGTGAGAACACCTTCAAAAGCAGAAACACATTTTGGAAAATATACTTCAAAGAAACTTTCTAAAACAGACAAGCAACAATTTGGAGGACAAAAGATGATTTATCCACTATTGATCATAATCTACCATATCAAATACAATACAGCTCAATTATCTCCAAAACCTCTTAGAACTGTCATAATAAATATAACCGTAATGCAAAATGGGTTCAGGCTCAAATGTCACTCCTAGAAAAATGTTTAAAACCAAATTACACCTTTCTCCATGTACAACTTTCCCCAGCCCCCCCAAGAAAAGAAAAAAAAAGAAAGAAATTACAAAGTCACTGGGTAGTTCACAATACATGCATGTAACAGTGCATAATTTCATAGTTGCACTTTCATACCTTCCCACATCCATTCACTGTGCATATAAGCGGGTGGACCCTCGGAACCAGTCCCGGTCTATCTGGTCGGTTCCTCAACGTGCCTTGCCTGTCTCCATCTGACCATGAAGAGAGGGAAACAAACCATAAACACAAGGTGTTTAGCACACTTTTGGACACGCTGCGCAGGAAAATAAGACTGAAATAAGATGGAGATGGTCTATCGTAATGCCAAACGTTGGGTGACATTCATCAAAGAGCAGGCATTACTCAATAGTGTAGAATGAACCTTGAGAGACAATTCCTTTGGAACTGCGTTTGTATCTATAACCATTCTCAAAATAAGCTTCTTCAATAATTGAACACTTCTGCTAGAACTGACTAGCTATGCGAAACTGATGACGTGGTGTGTCGCACAGTGTCAGTACTTCTTTTGTTGGCCCGACATGTACTGTCTGTACTTACTTTCCCTCTGGTTTACACAATTGCTTAAAGTGATATCAATACTTTTAACGAAGACAATATTCACTTCTAAAATGAATCCCTCAGGGTATATCATATTTTAAAGTGTGATTGAAATAAATGTTAAGACTACAAACGATAACATAAGACGTATCAGGTGAGTCGCTCCCCTGATGGCACCGATTTGCATACCAAGTCAATGTTTATTAATGACGCAAGTGTGCAACAGAGCTTTGCTTGTAAATTGGTCAGTATTTGGAGTTTGTTGCTGTTATTTTCCAACATGTTTGCCAATTAATGCCGCTTATACTCCACGATGTTTCATGTCACACGACCTTTAAACTGATAAATGATATTGTGTGACACTACGAACCTGGCAAAATGGGTACACATAGAGATTAGAAGCACAATGATGGATAAGAGGTTTGTTCAAATTAATACCATTGATGGACCGAGGCCAATCACGATGGTCCACCAGCTGCTGTAGTATTGACAACCATTGCTTTATCAGATACACACCAAGAAATCATGACTCTACTGATAAATTGTTAATTTTAAACAGCAAACTGTTGATGCAAGAAAACAAAGACATTTTTTTCCCATTTTAGTGACTGGAAGTGAAAATATTTTAGTGCATAGACAAATATGTGCCTGACAAGCATTCACTTCTCCAGATATCAAAGTTGCATAGCTGTTTGACCAGTGATTGATCTTTGCCCATGACCCTTTATTTGTTGAAAAACAGCAGTGGGCATCATCTCACTGGGAGCAATCTTCCTGACAGCTGCAGAAGTAATGCAACTTTCATTTACCTCACCACAAACTTCTTTTACAAGGCAAGGCATCTCACAAATACTAAGATGCACATACAGAAATATGCATCACAGGTCAATTTCCTTTTACTCGACAATAAATAATTTACATGTCATAACTCGATTACAAATATGTTCCAAATACAAGGCACAAACGTTCTAAGATTTCAAACGCCCACTACAAACAAACACAACCACATCTGGTACATGTTACTACAGTACTCTTGCGTTGGCTATTTTGTTTATTCTAGGTACAGTTCAGCCTCCACACAACACCCACCTATCAATTCCTGGGGGAAGTGTAATGGCAGTTTTGATGCATCCTTACCATTGAAGGAGGTTGAATGCACTACCTGTGTCTCCATGACAACCAGAAATATCCCTAACCACACTGCTGTAAATAATCAGCTGAACTGAATGAGTCTACGATATAAATGCTGGTCAGGCGGAGACACCTAGGACGAGAAACACTTCTCAATTTGCTGATCCTGGGCTTGGTAGGAAAGATGTTATCAGTTCTGCAGCCAAGAATATCAAACATTAAAAAAAAAAATAAAACAAATGCTCAGTTACAGAAACTGAGAGGTGTAAAAGACGAAATCAGCGACACATCTCTCACCTAAACGAGTGGGCATCTTAAGGCCTCCACATTTCTTCCAATAGATCCAACATGAGGCACACAGCCTGCACTGCATGTTAGCTGGACCCCAAGAATACCACTGATATGATGAATTGGCTGGAAAAAAAAAAAGGAAAAGAAAAACAAAAAGAAATAAATCATAAGTGACCAATCCATGCCCCTTTAATTTCAAGTTTGAGAAATATATGGAAGTAGTCCTTTTTCTGCTGCTAATTCAAGAGCAATACACCTTCACTGCGCTGATAAAAGGCAAAGTCATACGTCGTATGAGTGGCCTATTCTTTGAGAGGGAACATTACAATATGGTACAGGAATAAAACCAGCAAACAAATGCACAAACAGTTAAGATATTTGTCTGCACAATTGAACAATATAATGAGGGTAAGTAAGAAATAACAACTGCAGGGTTTACTATGATTGTAACAAGAACATCATCTTGAATGTACAAGGGAACAACTCCATTCCAACTGCGAACTATCACTGTTACAATACCTACCATGACAGCTCTCACAGGCTCTTGTTCCTGGCATGGATACTTGTCCACCCAACCCCATCTTGCCAATCTGATTGGGGTTTGGCTTGTTGCTGAAAAAAATTTAGCAAGGAAAACCAGTTATCACAGGGCAATTGCCACGATGTGACAAACATACGCAAAGTAAGCATCTTTAAAATGATAACCGCAAACCAAATTTGCCTATTTAAGCAGTTAAAATGCCAAACTGGCAACCCTGACTACAACAATAGACAAGCAGGCACACTGAGTGAGGATTTTAAGAACTGAGGTGGCGAACAACAAGTGAAAATTTCTTGTTGAAATCGTACAGTGACTCCCTCACATCAAGCAACAAAAGTACTGTATGATGCACATACAGTAGGGTGCTTCTATCATGAAAGTTATATTGCATGTGTGTATAAGCGGTTTTGTTTGTATTTCTGGAGGAAGTACAACAAACAAGACAAGTTTTCACGATTTTAAGTGACGAAATAATCAGATCATCAGACATAAGAATTTCTAGGTTGAAAATGGTGAGTGGGTATGTTAACACACGATCACATCAGCAAATAACTGGTGGCCAATTACATTGCTGTATACAGTGCTGCTCTCAAACCCTGCTGAAGCTGCACAAATGAGACCTTTTACCTCCCAGTTTCATGACTTTTTGTCAATGAGTTTATGTGAAGACATAAATACAACTAACTGCACTACTGTCACAGTATAAAGGGCACAGAATCTCTTGGTTTTATTACACTGAGCAAGGCACAGAAACTCTTGGTTTTATCAGGTCGAACACGTGGTCAGTTCCGGAGCTTTGAGGAATACCGGTACCGATGTGCTGTGAATACTGGTACTGATTTTGCTGGTACAGCTCAACCCTAGTGAGCTGACTATTCAGCTTACTCACAACATGTTTGTTCCACATCTGCTAATTAAAATGGTTTGACTGCTACCCACATCAAACCATTGACTAGTGAAAAAAAAAAAACAGCTAATCAATTAGTTCACACCATTTTGCACAATAACTCATTTGCTCTGCATATCTCCAGTCTATAGGATAGTGAGGCATTGATCACTTGTGTGTGTTTCCAGATTTTATACAGTACACAACACAAGAAGGGTGAATAGATGAATGACTTACTAATTTGGAATATAAACTTGTTTCAGTTTGCTATCTGCCTCTGCTGCCTTCAGTCTCTTCTGCTGTACATATCTGTCTGTGGTCTTCCACATGTAATAGTACTCAATCACACTCTTCAGAGACTTCCATGGGAGCTGAATGGGAACCAGAGATTTTCACTAATATACATCATCTGACATCTAGTTCAGTTGACAAACCTTTCATTGTGTCAAAAATGTTGCAATAAATTTTTCATTTTTTTTTTTGCTTCAGTACAGAACATGAACAGAAAACATTTCTCCCAAAGATGTGAAATTATAATTTACAGTAGTTTGGCAACATCAAACTTTTCTAGCAACAACAGAAGTCCTTAATAAATGTCAACATACATCATCAGACAGAGCAAGTCTCCCCCTTTCATGGATAATCTCATTTTCGATCAATAACAAAGGATTACTTTCTTACAAAAGTAGATACTCAATTTCAACTGGCTGAAATGCATATTACATGCATCAATAGGGATTATACTGCCATTAGGAATTATGTAAAATTCATCTCTCTCCTCAACCATATCAGGATTTCAACAAAGAGCTATGGCTTTCCTGAGTGTTTACACTAACAGTATCTTTTCATTTTCTAAAATGTACAGAGAAGTTTGCCTAACACAATCCACCAATAAGTAAGTCTAGTCTAGGATGTATTCCTAAACAACCCTTCACTGCATTATTGGCAGAGGATCACCTCTGAAGGATGTCACTGGTGTGTTCTTTAAAAATTGCACTTTTATTATGACTTCGTCTAAGAAGTCCACATTTATGGGATACGCCTCATCATCATCATCATTTATATCATCATCATTTATACCAGAATTACGAAGGCATATCCACAAACAAACCACATCTGTAGACAAAAATCAAAACCTAAATAAATTCCTGAGTTACTTAGCCTATGTCAACACTCTTGTGTAACAAGTGCACATCTGACATTTTATTGGACTCACAAAGTCTTGTCTGATGTCATTGAAGTCTTTTCCGTATTTCTCCAGAGCTTCCTCGAAGAGATTGGCTTCAGAGGATGACCATTCTTCCAGCTGGTCCCTGCAGATGACGGGTCCACCAGAGGGTACTAACGTGGCCACGGCTTTCCCAATATCGAAGTTTTTCTGGTAGAGTGCATCCATGGAATGAAACTGTGGGAAGAACAAATGGCTACTTCATAAATTGCTACGTCAAACAATATGCTGAAGTGAAAGACTGTTGATGATTATTCCACAGAAAGATGTTTACTTGTTTCTGAGATCATAACAGGGTGAGAGGCAGTGACTGAGGTCATGTACGTCTTTTGTTCTTCATAAATTCAGCACCCATTTGTCCATTGACAGCCACAAATAAAAGTAACGTTCTGTGAACAGAAATATTAACTAAAATGTGTAGCACATAGTTTACCAAATGCCTGGATGGAAATCTCATTATTGTTCAAAAATCTCTGTGCAGACGAATGAAGCATTCTAGTTGCTCTCTAATGCAGCAATTTTTTTTTCAATCTTTTTGTAAAAATTGCTAAACCTAGTTCGCAAATGCCTTGTTGGATATAACTAATAGCGAATGAATGACCAACTAATAGCCACCAGTCTGTGGGACTCTGCCTGACTCACCAATGTAATATCTCGGGAGGCAGCGGCAGCACTCATGTGCAGGCTAGGCTGACGTATTGAACTGCTGCAGTCCAGGGCTCTTCCAAAAGTACCCACAGATCTGGAGATTAAAACGAAAAATCACAGGGGGAACATGAAATCCCTTTACTGACCCATAAGCAGTTGCCATGGGAGTCCACTCTATGGAGACAGTCATTCAACAGAATTTGCTCATAGACTACGACTGAAAAATTGTTCAACCTGTGCAGGTTTGCATACACTTATTCACAACATCTGTACAGGGTGCAGCATCATTTTATTTTGATTGCTAGTTCATGCACTATATTATGAAATCTGTCGCTTAGGGTTTGTAAAAAATTGTGCAATATTACTCATCGGCTCGGATTGTAACTAAGAATGACTGGTGCAGAGAGGGGCTTTTACTGAATGTAAATGAGGCTTCACTAATACCAATAAAATAGAATGTGAATGATCAATAATGCGAAGCTGTTCCTTTCCTTGGAACACTGACAAATACAACCCCATCATTTATTAATTTTAGGAAAATGGTCAAAATTACCCCTTTTCATTAATATGTAAAAAGAGCAGAAAAGTAATTCCTTCCCAGAACCACTGAATCTAGCCAACATTAAGAACTACACCCACAACATACACCAATCATACAAACCTGGCCAAAACTAAGAACTGATCAATTTCCTTGTCTGACAGGGGGTTTTCTGGATTCCAGATCTTGATTTCTAATCTAGATGGCTCCCTTTCATCCATTTTATCAGCTGCAGAATGCATATAAAGTAAAATAATGACATTACTTAAAGTAAATAAAAGATAAAAAGTATGTAAAGAATTTTCAAGGGGGGTGGGAATGGATATGAATGTTAGAAGGGCATTTAAATGCAAAGATCTGACTAAATATCAAAGGACTTAGTGGTTCCTTGCCAAATTAGGTGAATATTTACCTACAAGATCAACTAAACTTCTGCCTGAGTGTTTTAGACTTGTCTGTTCCAGAGAAAAGACTCTATCATATGTAGGATGATCTTGAAGCAAATATGGATGGATGTGCCCCAACACAATCCCTCACTTTGATCTTCTTTTGGCAAGTTTTACTTTTTCAAGAAAAAAATTCTATATGTCGACCTCAAATAGCCAAAGATAAGCAATAACAATCATCTACTTCAGAAGAGGCTACCACCAAGTAGTATGAATAAATCCAATCATGTGTCACATCTCAAAATACAGTGGAAATACTTTTTAAAGACCTAGGGATCTCTTGACCTTAAGAAGGATAATGATGACACTCCTGGTATCTTGTTACAATTGGCTGCATTTCTTCAGAGGAAAATGAATGAAACAGTATTACAGTATTTACAAATTATCACCACAACAGTGACAGGAACTAAAAAGTATCACTTCAATCAATCTGATATTGTGAATGAACACACAGTCTGTCTATTTGATGGACTACTACACTGTTACTATGTACCCAAGCACAACTTAAATCCATTGATTTAAACATATCACCTGAAAAGTTGCTGCTGTAACATATTCTGATTTCTAACTAACTAGATGCTCACAGTATCAGATGACATATTCTTACTATCAGAGACTGAATATAGAAAGTAAGGTCAGTTGACA
Organism: Stichopus horrens; assembly: GCA_009801055.1. Taxonomy (NCBI): domain Eukaryota; kingdom Metazoa; phylum Echinodermata; class Holothuroidea; order Aspidochirotida; family Stichopodidae; genus Stichopus; species Stichopus horrens. Next base: position 2,811 of record VJOZ01079495.1, on the reverse strand, counting down.
TTCTTTTCAGTACCCAAAGGGGTACTAATTAAATGCAGTAATGTAACTTCCAAAACAGCCAAAGATTAAGCCATTCAGGAAGATGGGAGACATAGCTGAGCCAAAAATAATGACTGTTTAATCATGACATATACTGCCTGCTACTTACGCTCATCAAGTTTGTCTGGAATATCAGCTTGGTATCTTGGACCGACTCTAATTTCGCCTTTGTCTGCCAGCAGGGTTTTCTGATGAGGATCGTAAACCAACGAGTAAAAGTAGGCATCCTGAAGAGAAGAAACAACAGATATCACAGAATGAACATGTCACAAAAATAAACGTGACAGTCAGTATCTCAGCATTAGGAACAATTAACGTGAGAAGAGAGTATCGAAGTTTCTTTCCCATTCAAGGTATTCTGTCTCTATGTAATGTACTTCCTTGTGATAAAACATTTGTGAAGCACACATTATGGATGTATATACAACAATTCCAGGGAGATCAGATTGCAAAGTCTAATGAAATGGTCCATTAAACAAGTGTTGGAATATACAATCACTAAACATAGCTCGGTTAGATAACATTACCTCCTTTGAAAGGTACGACAGCAAGCTTTCGGTTTCATTCAGGAGTGTCACTGTGCACTTTCCTCGGATGTGAGTAGCTGGCAGAGTCTCCAGCTGTCGCGAGAGAAACAGCTCACGATGCTTTAACTGGTGTCTCTGTTTCTCTGATAATTCTTCCAGAGCCTCTTCTTGTTCCTCCTCCAGGGTCACTAGAATGATATGAAGATACCAATGGATGAACATCATCAGGATAACCTCTAAAACCTTGTGGATGATTCAACCAATATTTCTGGGTTAAATCATGCAACAAAAGCTTATAAGAAAACACTATTCAGACAGCATACTATACGTTGTCCATGGACAGTTCATACTCAACTGAGACCTTCACCATCTAATGTTCAAACATCTGAATTTATTGTTGCTATAGCTTTGTTTGTGTTTCTTTCATTTTCCCTATTCTTGTCTCTCATGCAAACATCCAAATATCTTCATTCCATGAGAAACACTATCAGTCTTTGATTTCACACAAAGTTTCATTGAAACAAAATGGCATTACCTGGTAAACAACTGTACTGATTGTTTGTTTGTTTATGAAAAACAACTACGGTCTATTGATTTGTTTTGTCCATACAAATACAATACAATACATGCATCCCTACACCATGCAATCAACCATGAGCCAGGGCTACCATTCACTGTCGATCAGCTGTATCTGTATCAACTTACTTGCGTGTTTGTCAGCCAATTGTATGAGTGAGCTTGGGATGTCCCTTCTTCGATAAAAACATACAACCTTGGCTTCCACATTTCCATTCTGTGTCTGCAAAAAGTACAGTAACATGCTTGGAGTCAATGTCAGTACAAGTATTAAGTATGTCTCACATGATTCAAAGAACAGAAAAACATGCCAGTGAAAGCACTAGTGTTACATAAAAAGAACAACATGAAATAACAGGAAACATACATAGCACATCCATGAGTTTGGAACTCAGTGACTTAGTTAATGTTAAGCGATGTTGTCCTTCATACTCTCTGGCTGGAAGTACTCTGTCTGTGGTGGTTGAACAACTTGTACTGTGCAGAAATCACCATACAGACTTACAGCACCATTTGACTCTCTGTCAAGGAAAAGCAGGCCTGCTGAAGTGCGATAGTTTAGTTCTCATGTGTTATTTGCAGGGTGATTCACTAACTTTGACATATGAATAACATTTATTTAAGAATGGCTGTACGAATGTCAAGACAGTAACCTTGGTCATCACCATCGGCGGACACCTCGACGCAGTGGGCTGTTTTGTAGTCTTTAATCATGGTAGAGAATGCAGAAGAGCAATGTGTTTTGATGTTGATGATACACAAGTATCATACTCCTGACAAACTCCAAGAAAGGTCACCATACTTGCCTCTGACAATGATGTTCATGGAAAATGCATTGACGGTAGATGTTAATATATTCACAAAGACAACCTTTGATGTGCTGCTGTTCTGTACCAAACTTGCTGACACTCTGTGGAACTGATACCTTTTACAACTTGTGGTATACAGCACATAACAACATGCACACACACATATATGCACACACACACATCTAAACACATAAGTAGTTTTAATGACTGCATAGTTTTTTACTATCATAAAAAACAAACCTTATTAAGTTCTTCAATTCTTCTGATCAAGTAGGGCTGTGATGAGGATGTTTCAAAGAATACATAATCTGTGACAAAGAAGAAAGAAATGTAGAAGTGTAGTTCATGTAATGAAGTCCAAACTTCTTCCCACAATTTCTCCTTTCAAGAACAATGACATGGTTTTGATTTCAATTTTGATTTCAATCCTGTCGGAACCTCAGAGCATACAGTATAATCAGAATAGTCCAAACACAAGCAAATGGTTTAACTGTCACAAAATTTAACAATGCTTTCTCACAGTCACAGGTCATCTGTCTTAAAAATGTTGTCAAAAGCTATGAAGAATATGCAAAGATGCATTGAAGAAAATTCAGCATGTGTGATAGACTAATAAACTTTATGTATGACCACGACTGGAAAGTTGGGACCAAAGTGCACTATATTCAGGCGAGTATCCAGGGGGGGCATTGGGGGCATGCCCCCGGGTAAAAAAAGGAGGAGAGAAAAAATGAGAGAAAAAGAAAAAAGGAGAGAAAGAAAGCAAAGAAAGAAGGAAAAGAGAGGAAGAAAGGGAGGAAAAGGAAAAAAGGACGAGAAAAGAAAAAGGAGGTGAAAAGTAAAAAACCCAAGAGAGCGGT